>VZRU01015222.1:7158-44253 GCA_013398155.1 Pedionomus torquatus
TTTTTTTTTGTAGCATAGGGCTGCATTTTTTGTAAATGATATCTCCATAAAGTCAAGATTTAGTCTCGTGAATGGCAGGGCCAAGCTGCTAAAATATGATAGCTTCCAGTGAATCCTAAATAAGGTCTTTGAGAATTTGTGTGCCCAAACTTGTCTTGTAATCTCTCAACAAAGCTCAGATTGTATTTTTCTCTTATCTCAGCCTGCCATGCTGCCTGTAAAACTTGTACTGGTTCAAGTAACAAGGACTGCAGAGACTGTAAAGAGGGATGGATTAAAAATGAAGAATCAGTTTGTGTGGGTGAGTAATGCTAGGTAGACTTCAAACAGGTTTTGCAGCAACATTGCCTAATGAGATTAGATGATGTCACATTGAGTTTTTTAGTATTTTATGGAAGTCTTCTGTCAGCTTAGCTTTGTATAGTTTGTAGTCTCTCTCTCTTTCTGACTTGTTTCACGTTGCACAAAAGCAGTATTTTTTTCCCCACTGATCCCCTGATGATTACAGTTGTCTTTATTGATACTGTTGACTGTGTATCTTCTTAGTTGAGTGGAATACAGGTAGAAGCAAGTGGGGTGTTCCTTTTAAGACATTATTTTTGTGTTTACGTGAATGCTAAGTGTAGTCCTTCTCTTGATTTAAACTATTTCTTAAACTACTGGAAGATTCCTGTCAGCTTATCTACGTTTTTTGTAGTAGTTGCACAATTGTCTTCACATTACTAAATGTTTGTAAATGCTCAGTTCTAATAGTTCAAAACATTTCATGTAAAGGAAGCCATATGAAGTTTTCCTGTTACTGGGGAGAAATACCAATAGGCATCAATCTCAGTACTTTCGTTAATCTTTTAGCTATTTCTAGCTTAGAATTTCTATTGGTTTATGAGGACATATGTATGGAACACTTGAAGGAAAAACCCAAATGCTAAAAAGACCCCACATGCGGGATTGTACTACGAGGAGAGTAACACATTCTGTTTAACTAGTTATATTTGACCTGTTAAAGACACTTAACATGCCTGGAAACAGTATCTTAGAAGTTGTGAGAACACTGCTAATACCCTCCAAGAGTGTATTTAAGATGCTCCAATATTGCCTTCTGTACAGCTGTTTTTTTTTCCAAACAATTAATGCAGCCATTCAAGCATAAATTAATTAATCAGTAGGAATAATGTCTGCAGCAACAGGATGAGATAGATAGCAAGGGGATTGAAACATCCTTTCTCTGTCCAAATTCTTTTAGTTATGAGTACTGGCGTGCCCTTTCCTTGCATTCACCAGACTAGCATGTTTTAACTTCCCAGGTAGAACTGGTTTTCAGCTTCACTGGTCCTAGCCATAACTTGGCTTCTCCAGTTTGCTTTGTGTAGAAAACTAAGCAACGTGTACATGTGCATTTGTCTAATTCTTTTTTCAATACTTTAAAGAGTTCCATAGCTTCTAATAGAGAGAAGTCAACAGTATTCTAGGAGAGCAGTCTTTGTGCTTATTTGTTATGCTATTTGCATAAAAAGCATAAATGTATGCAAAACACTGACTTGAAAATTACAAGGATGGCAGGTATTCTGGAAACTTTATTTAATTTTCTTTCTTGAATTTCTGATGCATCTGTTATTGTCATCAAAAAACATCTGAGAGTCAGTTTTGATTTGTTCATGTCAGCTTAAGCTGAACATGACATTATGTAAGTTACCATGCTGCTTTTTTGTCTAACATGTTGCATATCCGATCATAAACTAATTTTAATAATTACATTCATTGCAGTCGGTTTAAGTTCATAGCTTCTGAGAAGTGCACCTTTCGCTTGCTGTGCAGGGACCTGTGGGGGAAAGTCCCTGTTTGGGGGAATCAGTCCCAAATTGGGAGGGAGAAAAAGATGATGGGCAGCCTTTCAAAGTATTTTTAGATCTTCAAGAGACACTAAAGGGGGAGGGTGAGTTTTTAAATGTTGTCTATAAATAGGATTTACAGCAAGTTCTTTTTCTCAAAACATAGTGTTTAAGTATTGCTCTTGCTATTTAATAATTACTTTTTTTAGGTAACGTGTCACTTTTTATCTTTTAGATTTAGATGAGTGTGCTACTTCTCCTTGCAAAGATCACCAATATTGTTTAAACACAGATGGATCTTTCTCATGCAAAGGTTTCTCTTTAATCTGCTGTTGTACTTCATCTTCAAGAGTCCTGATTTAATGCTGGAGATAATGCTAGAAAGGGTGTGATACCAGGCACTTAGTACCATGTGGACTGGTCCTTACTGGGCATGGGGTGGATGAGGCTTTAGATCTTTCTCATGAGGAAGGCAAGAGATACCTGTTTATTTCTACTCTGCTCTCATGAGACCCCACCAGAAATACTGTGTTCAGTTCTGAGGCCCTCAGCATAAGAAGGGTGTGGACCTGTTGCAGCAAGTCCAGAGGAGGCCATAAAAATGACTGAGGGGCTGGAGCGCCTCTCCTGTGAGGATAGGCTGAGAGAGCTGAAGCTTATCAGCCTGGAGAAGAGAAGGCTCCAGGAGGACCTTATAATGACCTTCCAGTACCTAAAGGGGGCCTAAGGGAGAGATGGGGAGGGACTCTTTGTCAGGGAGTGTAGCAATAGGACAAAGAGTAATGGTTTTAAATTGGAAGAGGGGAGATTTAGATTAGATAGTAGGAAGAAATTCTTTGCTGTGAGGGTGGTGATGCACTGGAAGAGGTTGCCCAGAGAAGTTGTGAATGCCCCATCCCTGGAGATGTTCCAAGGCCAGGCTGGGTGGGACTTTGAGGAACCTGGTCTAGTGGAAGGTGTCCCTGCCCATGGCAGGGGGGTTGGAACTAGATGATCCTTAAGATCCTTTCCAACCCCCAAACTATTCTATGATTTATTTTGTGGGTACACTGACTAATTTTAAAGGTGGTACTTTAAATCTCAAATGTATTAATTTTTAAGCTTAAACTATTTTATTCTTAGCATGTGATGCCAGCTGTGTGGGTTGCACAGGAGAAGGTTCTGACAAGTGCAAGACCTGCGCACCTGGATACATGAAGGAAGATGAAAATTGTACAGGTTAGTGGATTTAGTAGTATACTGTAGAACCCCAGTTAACTCATTTATGCTTGTCTGCTGGTTTTCAGGCCTGTCAAAATGAACCTCATCACACAGGCATTAGCAACAAAGACTTTCTTTGTAACTTCCTTTATATTAATTGAGTTAATGCGTATGGTAAGATTTAAAGATTAAATGCTCCTACAAAAGGAACAAAGTATTTTATAGTGGGTTCAGGAAACAAATATGTGATTCTCTTGTCAGTTGCCTACTGCATCATTATAAGTGTGCATCTGTATTCATTTTGTAACGGAAAGGCAGGGGTGCAGTGGGGATTCAGTTGTCTTTCTATTAATCTGTTAATATCCAAGTTCAAATTATACTAATTCATACTGAATTATAACATGAAATCACAGGAAAAAGAGTGAAATTAGAATTTCTCTGTGTTGAAGAGCAGAAGGTACATGTGATCTTAAGTAGCTGTTATGATGATATAGTATTTATAGGCTTCGTTCTCTTTAGTTGTTCCATGATGGTGTCAATAGAAAATGATTATAGGAAATCTTCAGTAGATTAAGATGAGTGCCATTGCTTGCAAAACATAAAAACACCTGTAGTAGCTGAATAAATTTGAAACAACAGTCTAAATCATGAAGAACCATAAGAGATTATTTTAACACAAGTCATATCTGTTGCAGTATCATTCTACTATTCAGTGTTTTTTATATTTGAATAGAATTCTGTTTATATGACTGAGCACTAAGAAGTTTTATAACAAAATAGTATTAGTTGACTTTTTCTTTCCCTGTTCTGTCTCTAGACATAGATGAATGTAACCTTCCTGAACAGGTCTGCACGAAAGAGAATCAAGACTGTGTTAATACTTCAGGTAGTTACAAGTGTGTATGTTCAGAAGGGTTTGAAGATAAGGATGGAACATGTGTTCAAACTGTAAAAACAGGCAAGTGGCTGTTTTAAAATACGCTGTATCGACAACCTGGTGGTATATTTCTGACTAAGGGTGTAGTTGCTTGTAAACAGTATCTGAAGGGCACCAACAAGAAAGCTGGAGAGGGATATTTTATAAGGGCATATAGTGATAGAGAGATGATGGCTTCAAACTGAAAGAGGGGAGATTTAGATTAGATAGTAGGAAGAAATTCTTTGCTGTTAGGGTGGCGAGACACTGAGGTTGCCCAGAGAAGTTCTGGATGCCCCTTCCCTGGAAGTGTTCAAGACCTGGAAGTGTTCAAGACAGTGGATGGCGCTTTGAGCAACCTGGTCTTGTGGGAGATGTCCCTGCCCATGTCAGGGGGTGGGAACTAGATGATCCTTAAGGTCTCTTCCGACTCAGTTCTATGATTCTATGAAACTCTTCTGTATAATTTCTCATCTTCCTGCAGCTGTGGTCTGTGTCAAGTAGTTTGTGGTAGGCCACATTCTGGCATGCATGTTTTCTTGCTTAAAGACTGAAGTTTTCAAGTGTTCTGTTCTTGAGTTGTTTTTTTGCTTAATTCAAATTTGTAATTCACCTAAGTGTCTGGCTTCATTCCATAAATGAACTAGCAAATTACTCCTACAGTAAAAAAGAGGTCTTCCTCCTCATTGCTGTTTTCCTTTTATTATTACTTCTAACCACTTAAGGCTTTATCTGATTATATGCAAGCTGCTTCAATTCATTGAATTCTTAGAAAACTAAGCAGAATACTTTTTGCTGGATGAGTGAGCTGAACTTCTTTATTTTGTGATCACACAAGTGCCAGAGCTAGTGTGGAGGTGAATATGGAGAAGAGTTCCATCTTTAAGTAGGAGAGAACTGTTTAGTCTGACTTAGAGTATACATCCAGTCAAGAAATGACAGTGGAATTTGGTCTAGGATGTGTGACACATTATGGACAGAATTATGTTCGTTAGTATTTCATTACTCCATCTAGGATTATTTTTTTTCGTACAATTCCATAGTGAAAGCCAGGATTATTTTCTAATAAACGGTGTAGGAGAATAGATAGAGACACTCAGTTTCATACCTTTATTTTCTTTCTACTTCTTAGCATGTTTATGGGTAGCCTCTTACAAGACTACTTTTTCATCTTGTACTAATAAAATGTTACGTAGTGTTGCTATGCAGGGCCATTCAGTTCAGACCTTTTGCTCTCAGTGCTCACTGTTACTAGTCCTTTAAAAAACATACTAACTGATATCCTGGGTATCTGCACAGGAAGAGTACATAACTGATTTTAATGTGGCCTGACATTTCATAAAGAGTAAAAGCAAAATTAAATGTTGATGAACTGGCTTAGCTTTTTTCTTAGATTAATGCTTTTACTAGTAAAATAAAATTGTTCTACTTTTTTTTGAAAGCTGTTTTACCATCTGAACTAAGCAGTTTGCACTGTAGAAAATAGTTCTGATACCAGAATTTTTCTAGCCGTTCATGTGGAAAGGAGAAAGTTCACTGTGAATCACTGAAAGTAAAAGCTTAGAGTACTAATAGCTGTGCTGCTTTTATCTTCCACTAACAATATCATACCAGTTTATTGGAAATGTTTTGTTTGCATCTAGAAAAAAAAAAATTATAAGCTTAGAATAGGAGGATGGTGCAAGTAGATTTTCTATATGGCTTTATTACTTGTCTAGTTTTGATAAATATGTTTATTTGGATTTCTCTTTAATCAATTTCTATTGTCAAAAAGTATATGGTATATTTAATAATGCAGTTGTATTCTAATTATGGTGCTTAATTTCACAGGAGAGGAAGTAAAGAGTGAAACAACTGAGTATTCACCTCCTGGACATGATGACTTATGATATGCATTCAGAACCAAAAGACATTCCTATCTGAAGTTTTAAATTATTGAACTAAGCCCCTGTAGCTGACATACTGTGGAAATGATATTAAATATGCAGATTGCCATTAAGATTTTTTTTAAATGGTGATAAACTGCTCTTTAAGCTGCATTTCTTTCTTCTTAAATGCCACTTTTTATACAATTAAGAACAACACTCTAGAAGGGTAAGTATATAATTTGAATTAAGCTAATGTTGTACCAAGCAATTGTAAACAATTTGCAGGTTTCTCATCCTAGTGCCTACTGAGAACTATCACCATTCAGAAGGACTTAGTTGCACTTCAGTCTAAATTTTCCTTGATTTATGAAGTTTGTTGTTTCTTGACATGTAAATATTTCTGTAACTGAAATACAGCTTTTAGAAATTGTCAAAGGGAATCTCTTTGGGGGGAACCTCTATTCCTTTAAAATAGAATGCGTAATACTGCATTCAATAAAAATTTATTTTGTTGGAATGTGCCTTAAAATTTTTTGAGATGTTAATACATTGGTGTGTTGTCATTTCTGTCTTTCACATGGGCAGTGAAAAAAGCACAGATGTGTTAATATTATATGATATATACATACTATATATATATATATATATACATATAAACATATATATAAAGTATATACAGTTACTCATTAATGTTCCCTTGGGCCTGCGAATCCTGAAGGCAAATCTTAAGAGTAGAGACCAGTGCAAAACAGGTACTGAGTACCTTTGCCTTTTGTGTGTCCTTTGTCACGTGTTCCCACAGAGCGGGCTCATGTTTTCTGCTGTTCTGTGTGCTGTAGACGTGTCTGTTGCAGCCCTCGATGCTCTTCAAATCCCTTGCCGGTTCTAGTCCAGGTGGGCTTTGGCTTTCTTGACCCCAGACCTTCGTGCTGAGACTGCCTCTGTATTCTTCCTCAGTCACCTGCCTGTTTCCACCTTGTGTTCCTTTTTATGCCTTGAGTTTAGTCAGGAGCTCCTTGTTCATTTGTGCCAGCTTCCTGCCAACTTTACTTGCTTTCACACACATCAGCATTGGAGAAGTGATCACTGAAAAGCATCACGTTCTCCTGGACCTTTCTGTCTAGGACTGTCTGCCTTATCTTTCCTTCCAAGCAGATCCCTGAACAGGTCAAAGTCTACTCTCCTGACATCAAGGGTTTATGACCCTGCTATGGCTTTGTTGGCAAAATGGCATTTGGTTACACTAGTTGGTCTGCTGCCAAGGTAAAAATATTGTCTCTCTACTTAATGATGCTCTTTTGTTGAATTTGACCCTCCTAATTTAGCCTTTATCAATAGGGAAACTGTGGGCTCTTTGGGGTTTAGGGTCATCTTTTTGGTTTATTTTATTAGAGTCATGCCCTGCTCTTCACTCACTGCCCAGGTTGTATCATAGAGTTTGATATGTCGAATTCACATCTACCGCTGCATCTACTAGTGCAGAAACTCCTTGAGTGGTAGCTGGAAAGTTGTGCAGCTAAGAGAAACATCCTTCTGTAGTCACAGAGCATTGTAAGACCAAGGGAGGGTGAGGGGGGGAAGGAGAAAAGTTGAGTTTTGTACTATCTGTAAGATGAATGTTCAAACTAAGCTTGTCAATGTTGGGACAATCATCTTTAAATCGGTCTTGGGGCTGCTATGCTGGTATTTCTAAGCACATTTGAGAAATCATGGATACGTTGGTGACCTGTGATACCCATATAATATAATCTATAATTTTGGTAGATTATGCATACAGTAACTTTAAATTTTCTGTCCTCTTTTTGAGAGAGATCATACCTGGACTAAGCATATTTGTTTTCCTTGACGAAAAAAGAAAAGGCACCTGGAATTAAATTAGTTATGCTTAATGTTAATTTTTTTCAGTGTCTTCTAGGAATCTATCCTGGATCCTGTTTTTACCCGTTCTGTTTACCTCTAAGCCTTTTTTCTTTAATATTTCTTAGTTTGTTTTCAAAAAAGCCTGTCTTTTTTTTTTCTTTTCTTTTTTTTTTTTAATAAAGGAAGAGGAAGGAAGAATACATACTTTAAAACCAAAACATAAGGTGGCCTACATATTGGGTTTTTTTTGTTTTGCTTTGTGTTTTTTTTCCTAGATAAAAAAGGCTGACCAAAAAAGGGATGTGTGAATAAACTATTCAGTATTCTAACAGGAGAGACCTTGTGGGTCACGTTATTCTTCCTTTGCTAGTGTGAAATTATTCTCTCTGTGCCATTTGAAAATGCAGTATCTAATTACAAAGTTGTAGTGTCTTTTCCATCATTCTCTATTATTTTATCTATCAGAACATACTGTCAGGTGCTCATTTGATAGTAATTCTTTTTAGTGAGTAGCACAATAAATAAGAACTCTCCTGCATGCAGCTGCAACCATGGCCTCATTTGTTTGAGGTGAGGCACAGACACAAAAGATGGTCCCATGTAAGATCTTTGCCTTGCAAAAGGTGGAAGAGGAACAGATTCAGAGAACTGAGATTTGTCTTTGACATTTTATGTAACTAATTTACAGTTCTTCGGTTTGCTTGCAAATCTTTTGGTTCCTGGAGTAGACGATGCCATGTTTACAAGCACTAAAGCAATGAAGGCCAGAAACTACCATTTGGAAAAGCTTCACAACAGCTGGCATTTTCATATGAAATGCAGTTATGTAAAGGAAATGGATAACCGTGACTGTTGGCAGCAATCAAACATGCAGTTGCACTGCTGAGATCAACTTTTACTTGCTCTCAGGAAATTCAGAACTTTTGCTGTGTGAGTGCATCAGTGACTTTGTAACCTGCTCTAAGGAAGTTATTGTTTCATTTACTTATCAAATGACAGCAAGGTTAGCTGTGGCCACTCGGTGTTGGCAAACAGCAAGATAACACATCACTGGGAATGGAAAAGAGGGAATGTGAGAAGTCATCAGGTGCATGAAGAAGCCACTGGAAAGGGGAGGCATGGTATCTACCATCCATAGCAATCTCTTGGTAATAATCTCCTCACAGTTTTGTCCAAGATCATGGATGGAAGCAGCGGCTTCTCCTTAGTGATCAGGTGAGGAAATGAAGAATTATGCTTCAACTGCATTTTAACATTTACTCTTCCACACATCAAAATGCTTGTGTTTATCAAGAAATACTTTCATAGGTAGTTATATATAGACTCATGTACCATTGCATAGATAGATAAACACCTTTCAGTTGAAGTACTTCATAACTTTGGTTTTGGGGTTTTGTTTTGTTTTTATTATAAATTATAATATATGCAGCGATTAAAATAAATTCTTCCTACCTGATGTCAACTTTGCAATTAGAAATTTGATTGTAGTACAAGCTGTAGAAGGTGGATTAAACTCTTCCCATGAGGTCGCAAGGGAGAAAGATGAGTCATCAAGACACAAGCTGTTCTGGTTTTTAGGACATAATTCTGTTATCAATTCATTGCACACTGTTCATGTTCAAAACAAACAGAGTGTCCCCAGAATAAGTTTTATTTTATGTTAAAGCTCTTCACACAGATGGCGTTTGATGGGCTATTTGACAAGACAGGCATCCTAATGGGACGGCAGCTCTGGAATTCCTGTTGTTTGGGAAAGAGCATTCTGTGGCAGGCGTAGTGCGATGTTGCTTCAGGCGTTCCCTTTGTAGATGATAAATGTTAGTGCACAGCTGTTTGCCCCATGCGGGGACTCACAGCTGTGCTGCGCCGGGGAAAGAAGCCTCTCTCTGCGGTGCTGTTTTCAGTGGATGATGCTGCGGGATTTCACAACTTCCCCGTTGGCCAGCAGAGGGTACTCTTACGCTTCCAAGAAGAAGTCGTTGCGTTGCCTCCTTGAGGAGGCCACTGTCTCAAACACAGTTACAGGACTGAAGGGAGGCAGCAGAAACGTAGTGTCTTTAGTTATATTTAAATACTTGATTACACTCAAGTAAAACTGATTAATAGATCATATACTTCTTTGAGTAGATCTTCTACACTGCTTTATCTCTGAAAGCACAAACTGAGGTCCCAGTCGTATAAAATAAGATGATCTTAGCAATCAGAAAATTCAGGTTAGAGGGGACTTCAGGTTGTCTCTTTTCCAACCATCTGGTGAGCAGGGTCAGCTGTGAGGTTCGAGTAGCTGCTTTGCCCACTCTTGCAGGCCTCTAAGGACGGAGACCACTCAGCCTCTTTTGGCAACTGTCCTCACAATCAGCATGTTTTCCTGTGTATTCAAGCTGAACCAGTTTTGTTCCAGCTTACACCTGTCTTTTCCCCTCCTGCCATGCCCTGCTGTGAATCCTTTACTTACTGGCTCTGCTGCTGCTATTGCAGCCTAGGAGGCTGGTGGCCCTCTCGTGCCAGGGCACTGCTGGCTCACACTCATCTCGCTGCCCTCCAGGACCCCCCCTTTGCCGCAGAGCTGCCCTCCAGCTCTCACCCCCCAGCCTGTTTCATTGCAAAGGGATCTTCCTTCTTGAGTGCAAGAATCTGGGTTTGTCCTTGTTGAGTTTCATAAGCCTTCTGTCAGTCTGTTCCTCCAGCTTGGATTAATTCAAATTTTCTGTGAATTCTTATACTTACACACAATTTTCATTCAAATCAATAGTTCCACTGCTTTTAATAGAATAAATTGCATGCATAAAGCCTAAAAGTTTGTAGGCTTGTGGCTTACAGATTTATACATAAAGTTACTACAAGCAAAACTATAAAGTTAGGTTATGGATTTCTAATGTATTCAGCAAATAGCAGAGGAAGAGAGTTTTACCTTTTCTTTGAAAAATAGCATTTCAGGAAGAAAAATAGTCTACATAACTTACGTATCTCATGTGATGTGATAGGTCAAAGCGCAAGGTACAAAAGCGCAGCTCACTGTACTCGACAGGATTATGAAGACCTCATTATAGGTAGGACCTGTATTTTTAAAAGCTCATAATCTTTTGCTAATAAATGTATATATTCATGTGATTACTCATCTGTACAGATACAGTTTATTTAAAGCACAACTGTTGATCCCTCACTGGTTTTCAGTCTTCCCCTCTGCCAGTCAGCTGTATCACCAGTTGTTCCTATTAGCTACAGCTGTATGTTTTCTGCAGATTAGAAGCAGAGCAGTGCAGTAGCCAGAAACACCTGGAAGCTTTTCAAGATTCTTGCTGGCACATCTGGAGCTCCCCAGGGTCATCAGAGCACTGAGACTAATGGAACTACTTCTATGATCAATTTGCAACCTGGCACCACCTGAACCAGATGTGTTTTAATGAAAGCTGATGACTCATTAGGCACAACACCACAGTGGTTTGTACAAGACCCTTGACTTGACACTACAGTCAAATAAATTCTACCTCTTTCTTCCCAAAACCTTGTGGAAATGTATTGGAGCAGTAAAAATATATGGTTTTGTGAAGGTCACAGTCTAGTCCACTTCCCCTTTTATGTCATTTTTTATGGTCTGACAGAAAAAGTAAGAGATTAGTCAAGGAGGGAATTAGGTGCTGGAATATGTTAAGATCAGACAGTTAGCATTCTTTTGCCTGAAGAAAGGTGAGCTCAGTCTTCTGCTCCATAGAGTTCTTTTATTTTTCCAGATATCATCGCTTTAAATATGCAATATTAATTTTTTTAGCCCTTCTTTGTCATTACCATGAAGGCGATTCCATCTGTGTGACAGAAATGCCAAATATATTAATTAGAAAATTGATTTCATTGGGTGTGAGGAATATACATTGCTTCAAATGTAAAATCCTTATATATGTGTATTATATGTATACATGTATATGTGTTTTTATTTCACCTGGTCTGGGCACTCTTCAGAAGCAAGTAAATCCATGCAAATATACACATGTACATCTTTATTCAGGTAAATGTGTAAAGCTTAAGTAGAATGTACTCAGAGCCAAACATATACATAGTTCTCTTCCTATAAGGGTCTAGAGCACAGATCTTATGAGGAGCAGCTGGGGGAACTTGGGTTGGTTAGTCTGGAGAAGAGGAGGCTGAGGAGAGACCTTATCGCTCTCTACAAATACCTGAAAAGGAGGTTGTAGCAAGGTGGGGACTAGTTTCTTCTCCCATGTAAGAAGGGATATGACAAGAGGAAATGGCCTCAAGTTGCACCAGGGGAGCTTTTGATTGGATATTAGGAAAAATTTCTTCACCAGAAGCAAGCACTGGAGCAGGCTGCCCAGGCAAGTGGTTGAGTCACCATCCCTGGTGGTATTTAAAAAGACGAGTAGAAGTGGTGCTGAGGAGCATGGTTTAGTGGTGGACTTGGCAGTGCTAGGGTAATGTTTGGACTCGATGATCTCAAGGGTCTTTTCCAACCTAAATGATTCTAGTGATTCTATGATTTAAGCAGAGGTATAACCAGTTTGCTGAATCAAGTAGATCAGCATGGATGTGTGCTTGATAGTCTATGAATGATAACACATATGCTTAATTTTAAGGTTATGAATAATCTTACTGTCTTCAGTGTGACTGGTCCAATTAAAATTCAATACACATGGAAAGGATTCAGCACTGGCCTGGAGGGTTCAAGCAATACGTTGTGATATTAAAGAGAGAGCTATCTACATGATGGCTGAAATATGTGGCAAGGATCAACAACATCCAGCAAAAGTGCCAAAGGTGGAGGAGGGTTAGATCCTAGAGGTCACTCAGGTATAAAGAGCAGGGGCTGCTGAGTCCTGACAAGACATTTAGTGGCTCTCCCAAGGGTTTCCGAGTTCAGGGCTCAAGTGTCCCAGCCTCACAAAGAGGAGTAATGATTGGCTGCATCATCTCTTTCAGAGGCCATGGTTCCTAGCTCCCACTGAGCTCCTTCCAGTGCACTTAGTTTCTCATTTGGGAAAAGAAGTAGTCTGGCACGTGACACTTGAAAAGCTGCTGACCCCTGTTCTGCATCTCACACTTCCACAGGAAACATCCATGGTTGTTGAATTTAGCTATATCAGAGCATGTGTTCCAAATCCTGTGAATTTATGTGTCTGTTAACAGTGATTTAAAAACCTGCCAGTTTTCGTAGTATTCTATAAACAAGAATATGTAGTGCTTCAGAAGAGTTATCTGCTATTACTCTGAAAATAGTATGATATTTAGCAGGGAGTTCATCACCAGTGGTAGTACAGGCTCCCTATTGGCTTGCATTCTTTATTGTAATAATATTTGGGCTTCCCACCATGTGAAGTAAGAACACGGTGTTTACACGAGTGAGAAGCACAGTACTGGAAAGAAGCAACTACATGAGTTAATGTTCTTTGAATAGCTGTTGAATAAACTTCCATGGAAATTTTGTTTATTTCTGAACTTAAAAATGGTTCCAGGAAATACTCTTGTAAGTTTCACTGTTCTCTAGGGTAGAGAGGGGTTTTACCACAGAATCGTGGCCTTCTGCATTTGCCAGTGGATGTGCTATGCTTCTTATTGTGAGTCTTTGGAAAGAAGAGAAGAGAAGAGAAGAGAAGAGAAGAGAAGAGAAGAGAAGAGAAAAGAAAAGAAAAGAAAAGAAAAGAAAAGAAAAGAAAAGAAAAGAAAAGAAAAGAAAAGAAAAGAAAAGAAAAGAATTCTGCAGACTAAGCTCAGAAGTAGTATTTAAGGTCCCAGGTAAGCCTTAAAAACTTTACAATTCCTGGTAGCAGGTTGAAGGAGAAGATGATGGGGATTCGCAAAAATAGACAGTTGTGGGAAACAATTAATGCTGAGCTTTGTCATTGCAAATATCACTCCTTGTAGTGCTGTTGTCCTCTATAAACAGGCAGTAAAAGTAAGTTTTTTTAACAAAGCATCCAACCCCTAGTGACCTTCACCACAATTATTTTTTTTTAAAACCAACAGGAATAGAAAAAAAATAGACATGACGAGATGTAGAGCAAAACACAGAATCTTCTGAAAACTAGAATAATCCTGAATATACAGTTAAGATGATGCCAGCGAAATGGAACGAGCAGCCCTTTGCCGCAGAAGCCATTTCAATGGCACACTGACATTTTGCTTTGGTTCTTCCACAGGAAGAGCTGTGGAATGTGTCTCCAAGGCTTTTTGACTTGCACCTGTCAGCAAGGACAGACTGATGAGTTGAGACGTGTGTAAGAGTAGCTTGCCAAGGTGTCAGTCAGTTGCATCCTGCAAGATGACAATGATTTCTCTAAGTTTTTCCCAGGGACATTTTTTTGAAAGCGCAGGAGGTTCAGATAGCTTGCCTGTAAACAAATCCATGGGAAAGGACAGTCTGGTGGAGTGCCAGCAGGGATGAGATTTCTCACTTCTAAGTCTAGACTCACACTAAACCACCTGGGTGATTTTTGGATCATTTGTTTCATTGAACTCTATTCTTTGGTCAGACCTGTACCTGATAGACTGGCTTGGGGAGTGCTATCCCAGCGTGATAACATCTCTCTTAATACAGAAGAAGAAACCGCTTCAGTGCCTTTCGTTGGATTTGGAGGCCAGACCCAGGACTGGAGGTCTTTGACCTTAATGAGGAAACTTAGTGGACTTAGTGGCCACCCATAGTCACTGTTATTACAGAGCATCCTCATGGTTTCCTGACTGGCTCTGGAGAACCTGACAGGTCTGTGGCATCCTGGGCTTTGGATGAACACAGTGTCATCTGGTGCAAACTGAACACCTTTGGTGAACACGGGGATCAAAGTGATTTTATGCTTTCTAGTGCTTCTGTGAAATTTATATCACCACAGAAGTGAAAGAAGCACTCAAATCCCCAATGGAAAGTGTCCAAAATGATGAAATAACTGCAGAAGCTAGACTGCGGAGCATATCTCATAACATTTCAAACAAAACTGAGAATTAATGTAGATGTTGTAAGGACAGGCAGCTGCATTTTTGGCAAGAACTCAAGCAAAATACAAGCAAGGAGAAAAAGTTGCTTTTGATTATACAAGGTTTAGTCATATGGTCATAACTGGAATTTACACAGCCTCTTGTTCAGGGAATCAGCCCTTTGCTGCATTCCCACAGCAATGATAAAATAGGTATACAGAGAAAATGAAAAAATGCAACATGATAAATACATACTGTGCCCAATTCTTCTCTTTTTTGAATGGAAAATTCAGAAATTTTCCTCCTCCTCTTCCCCCCCCTCCCCCCCCCAATGTATTAATTCTAATTTTAAAAAAAGCTTGTTAAGGGATGCCAACTGCAGGACAAAATATTCTCTCTTCTTAGCAAAACCAACTTCTCTTTTGAGGATGTGTGTCAAGAAATACTAAACTTCATGAAACTTCTTTAACATCTCATTCTTGCAGAGCAAGTGATGTATCTCCCGGTGACAAGTGATGAATGGTTTTATAGAATACTTGTTTCTGCTAGCAGGAGTCTCAACATATTTTCCAGGATACAAGCCCTTACATACAGTGATTCCTGTTTAAAGTAGAAACTGATTTTCAGAATCTCTACCATAGTGGAAATCACTGAAACTGGACAAAAGGAATTTTTATTCTTTTTCATCTGCAAATGCAGCTTAAGTTATTTTACTTGAAGGGCCTTCTCCAGCTTCAAATCTGTGTAGCTAATTAGCTAATTCAAAACGTTTAGCTAATTAGTAGAGTTGTGCCTGCAAGCAGGCAGGAGAAAAGTTGATGTATGCTTTCCAACAGCAAACGGATTTTGGAGATGACTGGTGATACTGATGAAGTGATACTGAGGATCATTTTTTCTGGCTAACTCCTTGGCTTTCTCCACCCCTCCCTTCTCCACCTGCCACATTCCTCCCACTCCCTCCTTGCTTTTATCTCCAGTCTCTCTCCTTCCTCAGACTGCAGCTGTCCCAAGGCCTTTGCTCACTGCTTATATTTTTTCTGCTCTCAGTCTCGGCTTACCTCACTTCTGTTGGCATCTGAAGAGACAGATGTATCAGCTGCTTTTCCTCTCCAGTCAAATCCCGGATGATCTCCAGGGAGTCAATACTGCAAAAGGGATTGGGACTAGTCAGCATGTAATTAGCCCAAATTGTGTAGCCGACCCTGTTGTTTTGGGGTATTCCTGCAAGTAAGGTGTGACCATTGCTGTCATCAATAGGAGATTTGCCCACAGCTTTTAACTGGACCATGACTGAGACCTTAGAGCACTGAAAATGAATAAGAAAATCAGAAAACTTTCTGCTAATGTTTTAAAGAGCTCTCTTGCAAGGAAAATACCCTTGTCACTGGGGACTGCTCTGTATTGGAGTGAATGAGCTTTTAGAAAGGAAAAAAAGCTCAAAACAGGAAGATAAATAGATCTTATCTGAATACTCAATTTAGGGTATTAGAGAATAGAGTAACAGAGAAAACTTTATTTAGTCTGGTCCTCTCACAAAGGAAAATCTGAAACTCCAAAGAATTGCAAGTGTTAAACAAAGGAATTAATATCAACTGTTGAATAGCGAATGGTTTTGCTTGCTTACATGTAAGAAAAATCAAAGGATCTTCATAAGCCAAACCCTCACATGGGAAGTTCTTTCAAATAAGGACCAAGTGTGACTGGTGGCAGGAATTTGGATGAAATTGGTAAGTGCATCTCTGGACCCACAGGTGCCAAAAACCTCTGAAAAACACTGTCTTCCTAAAGCATGGGGCTGGGGTGGCTGAAGATCTCTTGGTACAGTGCCGGTTCATATTAGGTGCTTTACAGAGATATTATGAGTTGTTTATTATGGTTGTAGAGTTTCTTTACAAGGGTTAAAGAACTACTGAGCAGGGCTGGCAGTGTGTTTATATGCCCTAACCAAAGCCTGGGAGTCTGCTGAGTAAAATTGCAAATAAAAATATTTATGAAACTGTTGTCCAAGTAAAATATAGACAATATTTTAGAACACAAAGGCTATTACCCATCAGTGAATAAAATGCTGCTATCTTGATGGTGATTTCTTGTTTTGGATGTGTCAGTGGCTTAATTATTAGACTATTATATCCCCAATGAAGCTCAGAAAACAGAGTAAGTAGCACTCAGCAAAGTCAGTCCCTCCCATTTTAGAAATTTATAGTCTTTTGTCTTGCAGGAAGGCTTAATTTGGCTTGAATTAGCAGAAATGTCATTGTAATGCGTATGCAATGATGGAAGTCTGGCTGTAGAGTACTGCACCACTTTGAATGCAGGTTATCACAGAATAAGCTTACGAATGAGGCTTGGATGCAAAAGCAATAAAACTTCAGGATCAGCATATATTTTTCAAGGCAGATCTGCATTGCAGTTTCACCACAGAAAAGAACAGAAAAATGTGTCCTTTCTTATTGGATATAGTTCCTCTAGCAGACTGAACACCCCTCAGTCAACAGACAGACATATTTTATAAACTCTGTTTTATTACGTTTGTAAGAACTTATGCCTGCAGAGGTGTTATGGGACAAAGCAGCAATAATTAATCCCAAATCCCATCAGTTGTAGACTATGTTACTAATAAAAAGCGTGCTATTTCTCTAGGGTGAGGCTTCTCATGCAAGAAGTGTATTTTCAATGTATGTTTTCAATTGTTATGCTGATTGAGTATGTCTGCTTATTCAGTAAATTATCTTTTATTTCTCAACCTAATTTTCCATTATTATTAATGAAATAATTTGCTATTCAATTATCATTGGTAATAATTGTCTGTGAAAGTCTGCTTTCTGCACCTA
Source organism: Pedionomus torquatus (assembly GCA_013398155.1). Classification (NCBI taxonomy): domain Eukaryota; kingdom Metazoa; phylum Chordata; class Aves; order Charadriiformes; family Pedionomidae; genus Pedionomus; species Pedionomus torquatus. The sequence goes on from VZRU01015222.1 coordinate 24,584, forward strand.
TTTTAAAGTTTCTCCAAAAATGACAAAAAATGCAATTACAGTGGGCAGTTTATGCTAAGTCATCAGATGCTTAGCTACCAATCAGGACCAGACCTGTATATTGCAATTAAATTCTTTGGTATTGGTGATAACACCTGCTTAGTATGTTCCAAGTTTTCGAAAATAAATCACGAATTTTCTATGTGCCCAGCTTTATGTATGAATTTGAAGTGTCCAGCAGTAGTATTTTAGATTTTAGGGATACTTAGGAATTCTCTGCTTCTCTACCAAGTCTCTCTAAAATACCTTTTCAAGTGTTGATGTCATATACAGTTTACTTCACAATACCTAGGGTGCCCCGTGTGATGTGCTGTCTCTGTGGAGGCAGCTTTACTGCCAGGGCTGTTTAAAAGAGTCAGGATATGCTGGACATAATGTATGAGGAGACTCCCCAGTGCAGATGTGTTGACTCTGGGTCAGCATCCATGTCTAGCACTGACACACCTGTAGGCTGGCTGTGGGTTCCCTTCAGAGCAGGAGCATGGGGACCCCAAATTTGAGAAACCTGGATGTTTGAGAAGCTCATTCAAAAATAAAACCTTCAGATTTGGAAGCTTTAGGCAGTTCCCACATCTGGGTTACTTTTTTAGGTCCAGGCTAAGCAGATGTTGATTTACCCATCAGGGCAGGTGGGGATTCACTTGGCATAGAAGCCACCAAAATGGATTTAATGCAGTGTAGCAGTAGCACAGGTTTGTTCCCTAATTGGAAACCTAGCTCTTAGGAGCAGGTCTCAGCCTGCTAAGTTTGAAGTAACCCACGTGCTGTTACAGACTCCTCTTGGAGTCAATTTGGCTTCTCGTTGAAGTGATGCATGATGGAAACAGAGAAGTACATGGCTATTTCTCATATGCTGCCTGCTGCGGAAAGGCTGCCTGAACCTTTCCTCATGAGGCCCTGATGCTAAATGTGTCACTCAAACCCCATAAATAGCTCCTCCCCACTACCCACATGGGCATCTTCAGTCAGAAACAGGCCTCCGTCACAGAGCTGTTTCATAGGGTAGTGTTGGGAACAGTTTAAGTAGTAAAAATTCCCTGTGAAATGCTACAGACTCATTGCTTATACCAAATCAGAACATGGAATTACTTTCTTCTTAGGATATATTCCTTTCCTGGACTTACAACTAGGCAAAACTATGATATGATGTGCCTGCTCAGTAAGACAAAAACTCGGTGAAATATAGGACAAAACCAGATTCTCAGTTCTCTTGGAATTTAGAATAATTAAACTACACTGGAAAAATGATGTCTGTGTTCATGTCACCCAGTAATTGCTTAATATTGATCAAAAACCAACCAAACAAAAAAAAAGACGCAGAAAGAAAAATATCCAGAAGACAATTAGATTCTTGCAGGATATGACAATTCATCAAACATAACCCACAAAAATAACAGAAACCACCTGTTTCCACTTCCTCCCTAGAAAAGAAAGTACCGCAACATATACAGCACAGAACAGTGAATACGGCAAGTCCTGAAGATGAATCATGGCAAAACACAGCCACACAGAACCTCTGCAGCAGGGAAGTGTCACGTTCCCTTCTTTTTCACTTTAAATCCAAGTATTTGTATTCACTATCTTTTGTATAGCTTCAGCTGCTAGACAATAAACCTCAGCTAGTAGAAACCTGGCCTCAGATTATCTGTGCTGTAGAATTTTATTAGGTTTTAGAGTTCTTTCCAGGCTTTATATTGACTTGTGTTTAGTTTGGAATCTAAGGATGAAAGCAGTCATGGGTTCTCATTGAAGAGCACAAAATACATTTTATTCTCACTCCAGCTGAGGAGGTAATGAAAGCTACCATTGCAAAACCTTCCATTTCTGGTGGTCTCCTGTTTATGTACAAAGAATATTGGTCTTAAACAGTGCTTTGCCCTGTGAGTGCCCTGTCAGTTCATGCTGACTTCATCTGTATATTCACTGAGTAATTTGTACCTCTGGCCAGCAGATGATGCATTCGTTCTGTGTGGTCTCCCCTGTGGCTGACCGATACTGAGGTGTTGTGAAGCTTTACTCTCCTCACATCCTTTGAAACACTCTGAAGAACATTTTCAGGTATCAATAGATATCTCTCATTATCACTGTTGCCTTTATGAAGACGCTTGTTTTAGGAATGCCAGGTTCTCTTGTTTCACACCATATAGGGCCTTGGCCCTGTGTAAAATAGGCTTCCCTACTCGTGTGCTCCTAAAACTGCAGCTGGCTGTTGCCCTGATGTTTGAAGACACTATGTCTCCAAATAGCAAGACCTCATTATTTATAGCTTTTATATTTTGTTATTTCAATTAACTTAATGGAATGAAAAAAGTAAAAGAAAAAAAATGGGAAAAAAATTGGAAAAAAGCCTTGGCCAGATGCTCAGCTGGCAAAACTTCAGGAAAGTTGCATCAGTTATAGGGTGAGGCCTTCAGATGATGGAGAAATTTCCTCTGAGAAGGCTGTGTGCTATATACAATATGTATATAATAGTTTGCTAGTACAGTAGCTGCTAATTGATCATTAAAAAAGCACTGTTAGAAATTCAGATAACATTAACTATATTATACATTTGTACTTCTGAATCTTCTGTTCACATGCAATTATGACGTCTTTTGATTGACATTTAAGTTGTCAACACTTACTCTGCAGCATGCATAGTTAAATAGGCATTAATGTCACAAAATCTGGTTTTAATTTATGCTTGAAAACCACAGTTATCCAGTTTTCTTCATTACTGTAGTGTTGGCCTGAAGTAGAGACGCCAGAGCCTGTTGTACTAGATGGTGGAATGAATTTGTGATTTGGTTCTCCAGAGCTAGTCTCCCTTCAGTTCTCCTGCAACATGAAGGTGACTCAATGGTGTTGGTATCCAATGCAGCTATACAGAGTGTTTGCCTGGTGTCTCTTTGCAATTCTGTTCAGGTTTCCCTGTGGGGACAAAGCAGTTCAGGAGCAATAGTGAAATGACATATGCTTGAACTAGAAGCACATGGCATCTGTAAAACTTCCATCCTTAATGGCTTGGCAGTGGATCATTTGGGAATTAGGGATGAAAGCAACAGATGTTATGCATTCAAGCACCTGGATAAAGAAATAAAACCCCAAAAACTATATATATTATTTTGACAAAGCAAAACGGTGAAACTTGGATTTGGCTGTGATGTCCCAACCTATTCAGATAAGGTGCTGTTTGTTTTTAAATGGAAACATGGCTTGGCATAACATGACAAAACCATAAAGGCCCTTGTGGCCGTGTTACATCTGGGTCAGATGTATTTGATGTTCTTACTTTGATCTCCTGTGTAATCAGTGTGTTTTCAGCTTAGATCTTAAATCCACGTCTCTTGTAAACAAGAACAATTCCCAGACCTTTTGATCTGCAAAATGACTCATTCTTCCACAACTCTACTCCAGGACAGCAGAGAGGAGTGATTCCTCTTCCTAGGGGTTTCTTTGGCACACTCCTCTGAGACATATGAAGCTCTCTTCTAAAAAAATTAAAGGGGCTAAGCATGTTCTGTACTGGATCTCTTGGAGCTTTTTCTTTGACATTCTTCCTATGATTTTCATTAGGCTTTAAAAACTTGGATAAAGTTCCCTGTAATAACTGGATTTATTGACTGCATTGCCTGGGACTTGATAAAGAAACTGGGAGTGTAAAGTAAGGAAACAATGCATGATATAGAGGCTGATGGATTATGAAGGAAGCAAAGAAATTGTGGACAAAGACCAGGGAAGTTCAAGTGAAGGTTGGACAGAGAGAGAACAGAGACAGCAGAGCCAACAAGGACTCAATGATAGGCAGAGCTTTGAGACAGGCTAGGTAAGGACATGAAGACAAGAGACTGAGGTGCCCAGGGCAAGGGTGTTGTGATTGGCTGATGAGTTTGAAGGAGAAGTTAGAAATCTGAACTCCTGGGGTCAAGACCTGTGGATAGGCAGAAGCAATGGCAGGTGGGTGAGAGGGGAGCCAGATTGCATGAGTGGTCCAGGGCAAAGGCAGGGGGACTGACTCAGGGGGAGAAATAGGAGCAAGCCTTGGAGGCAGGGATGTAGAAAAGACAAGATTGAGGCCAGCCCAGAGGGAGGGGGAGCCCTAGGAAAAATGGGTGAGAAGTAGTGACCACTAAGAACACACTCTTCACCACACTCCTGACCTTCGCCATTCACCCACACTCACCATTTCTTGTGGTACAAATGGGCAAAATGTCCCATTCCTTTCAGAGCTAGTGAAAATCCTTCACTCTCTTCTACAAATTTAAGGGGTGAGGTTTTGTATTAAAAAAACACATTAGCCTTATTAAAAGTACAAGGGTTCATTTCAGTTCAATAAGAGATTTTTTTCTTTAGTAAAACATTTTTCCCACCTTTCTCTATCCTGTCCAACCTGTGAGTACTAAATAAGATACGAATCTTGCCAAAAATAGGATGAGATCATGTAAGGAAAGGCAATGCCAATGCATTTATGGAAGTCTGAATTACAATAGTCCTTTTTTGCTGGTGTATTTTGACTTTTCAGAGGACCCTTAATAGTAATCTTTTAAAATGCATTTTTCCATTACTAGATAGAAACACTTCTACCTAGTATACAGAGATATTATGCGTGATTTCTGTTTCTGCCTGCTTCCTCTATTGTGCTTCTTTTTGTGATATACTCAGGATAGTGGACAGTAGCGGTAGCTGTGAGCTATTTTTGGCATGTAATACTATGGATGTGAGCAATGGGTCATATGTTAGATCCTCTGCAGAAGAAGATTCTGCAGAAGGTGTTTCATTAGGTGCTATTAAAAATATATAAGTCATAAATAATGTGAAATGCAGCAACCTCCCAGACCGGCAAGGCATGAAACCCGATTGCATGTAAGCAAACAGAAACAGAAAGCAGTGGCACATTTTTCTAATTGATGGGTGCCATCCAGCTTCTAGACTGCTTGTTTTGGCACAAAGCCACTGCACAGCCACAAATCTTATTTTTAACTTCAATTTCCCACTTAAATTTCTTTCTGGTTCTTGTGTTTTCTCAAGCAGAGGGAAAGCACGTGTCTATGTGTTTTCATCTCCTTTCTTTAGCTTTATGTGGTCTTTACCTGAAAATCACTTCCTGAGAGCCGTGCCGGAAAACTTGCTGTGACATGTCATCTCTGAGCGTTTCACTATTCTGGCTATCTGGGACCTGAAGCATCCTGTGGCATCATAGAAATCCAGGCTGAGTGTCCCTGGCATGGCTTTCACATCATGCACAAACACATGCTTAAAATAAGCAATGTGGGCCACATCAAAGCACTCCTGTTGCCCTTTCCTTACTAAAGGTGTCGCTGGCTCATCGAGTCAATTTTAGCTTTTGGCTAGAAAACTGCTGGGGTTTACTGAGCGCTGCGGGGAGTTCCCCTGGTGTTTTCCGTTGGAGAAACGTACATCCTGTTATTGGGGTGCTTTTCCTCTTCCCTTTGCAAAGTGAAAGAGGTCCAGGAATATGATGTTTATCTGTTCTGAACTCTTTCAGGCTTGTGTCTGTCTACAAGTGAAGTCCTAAATAAAAGGGAAAATGGCACTAAGAAATGTGTATGTGCATGTAAGTGTATGCATGTGTATAAATGTATTAAATGCCTTGCAACTGATCCTGAAAAGCTCATCCTTCAGGCCTAAAACATTACATTCATAACTCAAAATTTCTTACTTATGCCAAAATCTACCTATTTCTATACAACATACATGTGAATGTCTGTCTGTTGATTTCACCATGTTACATGTACCTACACGGACCTGAGCTTTGGTCTTTTAAAAATGCTGGTGAGGTGTCCCTGGTGTCAGACAGCCACTAGAGGGGACTGCGACCCTGTGATGGAGAAGCAGGATTTAGGGGCTTCTGAGCATGGGCTCTCTGTTGCTAATGCATATTTGTTTAACGTTTTGTTGCCAGGTCTGGTGTGTGTCTGTGATAAGTCCGGCCCAGGCAGGAGGTAGGTTGTGCCTGGAGCTTTCCCTTTCACCCAGTTGGATGATGATGGTGTTTCTGACAGCGGCTCTGCGGGTGAGAGGCAGACGGGCACGGAGGCTGCTGCCCTCCTGTTGATGTCTGACCACATGGTGGGAGGGAAGAGTGGTCCCTAGACCCCCACTGCCCCCCTGGACATTTTATTCTAGAGATTTACAAGTGCTTTGTACTATGTGTTTGATGTGAGACTGCTGCGTTCACAAGGAAACCTGGTAAGAAAAGGAAATCTGGCTGGGCAAAAGTGATCCATACACACTACTGACCCCCACATCCATAACATCAAGACAGAAGCCTATCTGACAATAATTCTTTAAATGATAAATGACTATTTAGCTTTTTATGGAAAGCAGAAAGCTTAAAATATGCATGCATTATTTATATATATTTGGGATATAGCGATCTGTCATACAGTTATGATAGCTATTCAGGAAGAGTCAGAGGATAAAGTAAGCCTGAACAATAAGCATCCTGGTAAAGTTAAGACACATGGTTCATGCCCACTGTTGTTTCCACATCCCGTAAGTTTATTACAGAGACATGTGACAGCTTACAAGAATAAAACCCACGTTGATGAAATAACTTTGCTTCCCTTGGGACAAAGAGAAGGCCTCTGAGCTCAGAGATATGGTAGTAACAATACTAATAACTCCTCAATTTTTTTCAGGGTAAATACTATACCTCTTGAGGTGTTCCCTATTACAGCTGGGTACTGTGCAAAGTCTCTGGTCCAAAGATGCCAAAAGGCTTCTCAATTTCCCAATTCCTCCCAGTTTGATTTATTGTACTTTCATGGTATATTGTTCCCTTAAAGCTTCCCAAAGGTCTCAAATGCCCTGAATACTTTTGGGGATAGTCCATTGTGATGGTCAGTGGAAACAATTAGGAATGTTTCACTGACTTCAGGCAATTTGGATAAAGCTTCTATCCTGCTCTAAAAATTGTAATCTTTGTCTTACATTTTCAAACATTTGTGAAATGGTGAAGCATGCTGATTAGCTTGCAATAAGCTTCTAGCTGTGAACCACCACATGTACTGTCACGAAGGTGGCTTTAATTTACACAACTGCCTGAGCATGTGGCAGTTGACTCTCAAAGTCTCAGTTGAACAGCGAAGCCAAGAGCTGAGCTGTTCACCCTGAATGTTCTCAGAGAGTACTGGAGTCATGTTTGCTTATAAAAATCAATTTGAAGACTTCTTCATCTCAGGCTGAGTTTGATCCATGTGATGGTTGAGGTGTCTGACCTTGAAACTTTCAAAGGATTTGGCTTAACCATGCAAGCACATGATGTGCGGTGGCATGAGGTTAGAGATTCCCTACCAGGAGGTGGCTGAGCTGGTATGTAGGACCTCTCAGCTGGGGAGAGGAACCCATAAGCAGGGGTACCAATTCTTTCTGGTTTGTGCATGTCTAATCTGAGATATTTTCAGAGAACCAAAGGCACTGGAGAAATCTGTGAGATTATTTACTAGCTTCTCAGAAATGAGATGATGTAAGAAAATCAGCTGGAAATCCCTTTTCTCAAAAAAAAAAAAAAAAAAAAAACCCAAACAAGGCAGGCAGGCAGGCAATTGTGGGTCAAAAGTGCAGAGTCGTTATAAACTGCAGCAAGTCCAGGAAGGGGAAAGTGAGGACAGCCTAGAAACAACTCTTTTAAAAGCAATAGGAGAGGGAATCCCCTGAGCTCCAATTTGTAAGGATTGTCAGGAGTCAGGAAGCAAGCCCTGTGCTTCACCCACAGTGAGTAATAAGGTTTTTGTGGCTTTTCGTGGTCGCCCAGAGTCTCTGTGAGGTGACTTGTAAACATTGGCGGTGGCTGAGGTGAATCAGGTAGTAGGAGAGCAAAAACTCCACAGTCATGCAAATACACATCCTGGCTTCTCAAATCCAGTTGAGAATCTGCTATTCCCTGCACATTCAGGGAATCCCAGATATTGTTATTTTCTCTTTCCTGACAGTGTCTCAGAGGAATCAGGTGTAGTGGTGGCTTTAAACTTATGCTAGCCACAGTACAAAACAGCTTCCGAGTAACCAGGATATGGTAAAAAAGTTTCAGCCCCTGGTTTGAGTGGTGATTGAGCAGGTGATTAAATGCTTTATAGCCTGTGCTGTGCACACCGGACCCCATCCTACTCATACTCACACTAAGCAACATGCACCATTTCCCTTTTTCCACTTATTTATCTTTGTGAGTTTTTATTGGGTTGTTTGCTGCTTGGTTACAGGTTTATGTTGGACTGTGAATAACTGCTTTGGTTGGTTTCCTGCTTTTTTGGCCTAACTGGTCTCATTGATTTACAACAAATATTTTGAAAAATCTGAATGAGTGTAAGAAAGAATCAAAGTGGCTGCAGAGCAGGTTGTTTTTAATGTCCTCATTTTCCCTGGCTGTTTGACTCGGTCTGCCATGAAGAGCCGGTCGTCAGTGTTTGTGTCTGCACACACACACGCACACAGATACAATGAACTCTTTCATAGTCAGGATTTGCCAGTAAATGGAGAGTAATGTTGAGTGCCTGCTGCTCTCCCGTTCCTACAATTAGTGTGGATGTGATTGTATATGCTTTGAATGCTGCCTGTAAGGTGCTTCGTGACCTCGGATGTCACCCAACATCCCTCTCCCATCTGATGGTGAAGTACTGAGCTGCTAGAGCATCTCTGTGTGAAGCAGATTTCAGACTTTCTGAAAAAGATGCTTTTTATTCCAAAATTCTTTATAAGTATGCTCCAGTAAATGTTCCCTTCAGTTTAGACAAGGGTATGAAAATCTTCAATTAACAGTATTACTGAGGCTGTGTAGTAGTGCTAAACGTAGGAGCCCAAACATTTGTTTACAGCAGGTTTTTTAGCAGGTTGCAAGTAAAAAGTATAAAAGAATATCAGTGCATATAAATACCCTGTATATACATTTTATAGCGTAAGATTTCAAGAAAAATCAAATTCAATAGAAATTTTGTTCCTTAAAGATAAATGTCAACATATGAGAAATAATATATGAGAAATGTAGGTGAAATATATCACTGTGGAAAGACAAGGGCTCTCTTGCTTACCATGGCTCTCCAAATTACCTGCAATGAGTTGTGCAGACATGTAGAAACTAAGCCCAAAATAATAATTTTGTAGGTGCATTGCAAAGCCCAGTTTTTATAACTGATAATCATAAGGGGCTGGACAGTGAGAAATGAATCAGATATAGAGTTAGTTGAGGACATAGATGTCAGGCACACTGTCATACTAGTAAAATGTGTGTATGGAATAGGATTTGCATATTTGGCACTGCTTATTTTTTAGTTCCCTAGAAGCATTGAGGATAGACATATCATATCAGCCAAATCTCATAAAATTGGCTCCTGCCTTGCACTGGCATGCTGTAAAACATGTATTTTAAATCCTAGCAGCAGTCTCCCTTCTGCTCTGTAAGTACAGCGCCAGCTGCCACTGGTCAACCTGATCCTGCCCACTTGCAGAGTGGTCACTGAGTAGGAGGAAGGCTGTAACACTGAGCAGCAGCTGGGGTAAGCGTGTACCCAGCCTGGAGCCAAGATAACATTGCTATCAACTTTTTAAAGCATAGTGGCTTCTCTGACTAAAGCTGTCTGGGGCTTGGACATGCACCTCCTATTGGAGTTGAAGGCACAAACGGGCTGTGTGTATTTAATGCTTGTTAATCTAACGGCTGTGATCTTCTAGTCTGCCTGACCATTTGGGAACAAGGGATCACTGGTAGTTAAACCATCTGTGTAATGAGTGCGAAGTGTTAAGAAAATGCAAAGGAAACATATATTAATTACATGAACAAATACGGTAGGAACAAAGTTCATCGTACTGAATTTGCTCAAAAAGTTAGTTGCCTAACGCTAGCCTAATGCTAGCCTTGTGAAGATGCCTCAAATGATTTAGAGTACCTGAGTACTTGAAAGTAGCAGAAGACACCTTCAAGTATTCCTTGAATACTTTAAACGCTTTTGACACCAAAACTGAATTATCTTAATCCAGTGCTAAATCCCACTCCTAAAATTCAGTGACATCAGTCTCAATCAACAAACCTCAAAACTTCAGCTTTGTAAATGTCCATCAATATGCTTGCACTAGCAACTAGAAGATCAGTATCACACTGATTTAGTAATGATGAAGGCTTTGGACAGGAGTAACAGGCTTAAACTGAGATGAAAGACAGCAGAGCTAATTACTATTCTTTGAAAATACGAAGAAGTTAGATTTTTGCTTCCTTGAATGGCTCAGGGACAAGAGAGCCTCACAACTCTTCAAATTTGGAAAGTAAAAAATATTGCTTTATGAATACTAATGAACAGGACAACTCTCAGTATTCTCACACATAATAAACTGTCAACAGTTACTGAATCCAATCTGGAAGCTGGAGATGTTACTTTAGTCCTTTCTGGAACCTGTTTTATTTATGTAATGCAGCATTTCATCCAGCCATGCTGCAAGGTCTCCTCAAGCCTCAAGTTTGTTCTGAAATATGGCAGTTTGTGATTGTTAGCAAAATGAAGTTTGAGAGTCCCCTCTGGGAATGGGGCCATCTGCTGTTCTAAACTCATGGATAATGGCCACTCCCATGAAGGAGTAAAGTCTTGCCTTCATGAGAAGTCCTCTCCTACACAGCCACATCAGTAAGGCACACCAAAGCAGATGCAGCGTATTCTGGAGGAGATGTTTTTATAAAGGGAAGCTTTATGCATTTGAAGCCCTTCTGTGTCTCCTCTCCTTTGGCATGGCACTTGGCTATATGTGAAGTTTAGTACGGTCTGGAAACTTTGTGATTTCACTGCACACTTTCTTCTCCAGGTCATTGATGAAGATATTAAATAAATCTAATTCCAGCATCCATACTTGGGGATACTACAGTATTTTCTTCATCTTGTAAATGAAGCCCTATTTCTTATTTCTTTTCTTCTAACCAGCTCTCAAACAATTAAATAATATTGCCTCTAGAACCGTGGCACCTTAGTCTTGGTAACCTCTGGTGGGGAAGAGATTTTAGTTAGTTTTTCTGTATTGCTGGTATTATTATTATTACATATTTGTTTATTCTGACCTTAATTAAGATGGTCAGATTTCCATGGCAGACGCTATCTCTTGATATTGTGTGAATTCCATGCAGCACAGACCAACACTCCCCAAGCAGTCCAAATATCTTTTTTTTTTTGTATTACTGTCAGATGATCAGCTCCCACTAAAAGATTTTTAGGTGCTAGCCTATCGTAAAATGCAGGGACTTTAACCCCTACATATCTGTGTACATATATATGGCAGTGGAAACGCAGTATTTCCTAACAAATCACAAGTGGTTTCTAACAATGCATTGCCTCATTATCCAAAAATCTGCAGGCTTCACAATATTTAATATTTCCTCTCATAAAATCCCTACTAAGGAGAGAATGCCTCTGTTCTCCTTTCGCAGACAGAGAACGGTAAGGAAGTTCAAAGCGTTGCCTTACAAAGATCGTTGCACTGAACTTGAACATCTGAACTGGATCCTGACTTTGTTCCAGCACAAAGTGCTGTGGCTCAGACCTATGTGCTGCGCTCCTTAGCCCTCCCCACTGCAGGGAAAGGAGACGTTCAGGAAAGAATACATCTGTGTAACACTGCAAGCTGTCATACAGATAGGTACAGCTCTAACTGTATAGCTCTGCTGATGCAGGCATCAGTCCTGGCTAATGAGAAGCAATGTCAGCTGGTCCAGACACACTAGTAGTACTGTAGTACCTGAGCCAGGTTGTTCAGAACGTGCCTGGGTGCCTCCTTGCACTTTGCAGAGGTGTTCAAGGCTCTGTGGCTTGTGCCTCAAGGCACTGCTGTCGTAGCTAGAGCAGGTTTCTAGCTCCTGTCTTAAATCTAAGCCAATCCGGGAGCAAATTAGGTGCATCTAGCACACACTGTGGATACTGAGTTCAGTGCAGAGCAAAACACTCGTTTCCAAATCGCAGCTAAAGCAGGTGGTGGTAATACTGCACTTCTTTTCTATCAAGTTTATCAAAAAGGGGGGGATCTGGTTTAATATTCCCCTCATCCTGATGGGGTTCAGATTATTCTTCCCAGGAGACTACACTCTGGCATTCCCCAGAAAAGCCTGTGGTGATGGTCATTTACTCTACAGGCAAAACGTGAGAGTGATGGGAGCACAGAAAGCAAAAAAGAGTCTAATTCTGTGGGCGACTATTTATAGGCACATCCTTGGCAAGGGGAAAATCTTGATTCTGCTTCCCGCTCCCATGTCAGTTTGTGCACTTGATCCAATGACCTTTAATGAGCTGAATTCAACACAACATGGAAAGGGTTTTCTGTTGTAGGAAGTAGTCATGGCAAAGGGTAGAATGGAGCAACGTTAATCGACAGTCACCATGACTGGTAAGTTGTTTCTCTTGGTCAGTGCTGGAGATTGCTGCTAAAATACTGCCAGTAGTCCCTTCTTACAGGGAAAATGGGAGGGGGCGGGTGGGAGTTTTACAGCATATGAATGAGGTGAGGGCAATAGGTTAGCAAATTGCTTGGCATGAAAGCAAGTGCTGGAAGTGCTGGAAGACAGAGCTATCGCTGCTGGTGGTGGCACAGGACAAACAGGAAACAAGATCTGTGTCATGCAGGGTGTTTGCAGAGAGTACGGGCTGTGCCAACGTGAGCCACAGCAGACTGGGGAATCAGTGTCGTCTTTCCTTGTTCCTGTAAGTGAAAAATGAGAATAGCGGTCTTCACAGACACCTAATCTTTCTTTCACTTAGTGCATATATAATTTTAATTGAGAGCTGTGTGTCTTCCAGGCTGGGTCAAGTAATGGTAGTATTTCTGCTCTCCACACTTAGTGCTGGTTCATTTGCAAAGGGAAGGATCTGGCCATGAGGCTGCTACCCCAACTGTGGTGGTTTCTTGCAGTTTGGGACCTCACTACCAAGGCTGTTGCCACAGCTTCTGTTTGTCTCTGCCACCCCTTGCCCAGGTACAGCATGTGAGAAGCTTTGTTCTTGTGCCAAGGACATGCAGGTAACTGGCACTGCTGCAGGGCAGCAGGGGTGGGAGGGGGGGCAAGCAACATCTGATTTTCAAGGTCTAAAGCTGGATACTCTATGGCTGCATGAACTCAAAGCTTTTGCTTCCAGATGGAAGGATTTTCCTTGGACCTGTCCACACTTTTAACATACAGAAAAGTCCTTCAAAACAGATGCTTATCTTGGAAAAAATTTGAAGAGATTTCAGCAATTTAGGTGAGTGATGTTCAAAATGAACTGTTTTCATATCAGACCATGTTCATGGTGCTAGTCATCTGTTCTCTGATCTCTATTAGAAAACCTAGGGGAATGAGGGGTCTACTGTGAAGTCATTGAGTTTCCTATTTGTTCTTCAGATTTGTTTCTCTTCTTCACCGGGGCAGGACAGGTATTTTTTAATTTTGAATTTTAATTTTTTGTTCTTCTAGGTCAGATTTCAAAACTGCAAAAATCCAGGTCAATCTTTACAGCTCCAGGCTAGCAGAGAACAGAATGCTTGAGACACAAAAGCAAGAAAATCAATCAATCAGTCAATCAAAAGGTTAGGGTCCTGCTCTGGTAAGCAAATAATCCATAAAGCTTCATGTCAAATATTTTAAATAAATGATCTCCACTTAGTTCAGGGACTAGTGCAGAGTGTGCTGGCATTTCTCTTTATGCAAGATAATATTGCTCTGTAGAACAGGAGACTTTAATGAAGAATTTTGGCAGTGTCTTGAGTTATAGTCAGCTGTCATTTATTATCTATGTTCATAGAGGCATGACAAGTTTTTCTTGGAATTCTAGATACTTTCAGAGGACATTAGAAAGGTATTCATGTTGGGCGAGAGATGCAGTACCAAAGAGGACAGAATTTTGAAATCTAGGGATTAAGAGAAGGGTTGTGCATGATGACTAGAAAGCTCCTATCTCCAAACTGCCAGAGATTGGTTAAATGCAATTCTGAACTGGTTTTCTCTTGGTTGGTGGGCACTGAAGCCTCCTTTTGGTGGTCACTGAAGCCTGATCCAACAATATGATAATAGGTCATCCTGCCATTTATTCAAAACCTTGCTAAATAGCAAACACAAAGCTGAAATGTTTTAAAGCATTAGGACTTGTAATTGTCCAACATTTATATGAAGAAAACTGGGGTTGTTGTCTTAAAAAAGTTATAGAAACAAGACTTTCTCTTACTGCCACACTTGAAACTACTTACAATGCCTTTTTAAAAACATGTCAGATCAGTCATTTTGAATTGCTGAATTATAGAACAGACTTGATTGGTATTTGTTGTCTCATATAGCATCCTATGACTGTTCCTTTGTACTTTATTTCTTGAATATTTAATAATCAAAAGGAATTAAACTTCACAATTTTAAAATAGTTCAATACAGAGAAGCACTAAATTTCCTTCAGGAATGTTTTCAAAGCTCACTATGACATTGAATTTCAGTATCTACTTTTTTTTTTTTTCCTTTCTTTATAAAAAATGTGTCTAAGTGCATAAAAAATAATGGGAATTAAAGCAAGCAGTTGTACCGTAGGTCCAGCACTGAGCAGTGAGTAGCTGAAGCAGTTAAGTTAGACATTGAAAAAGGCAGCATTTCATTTCTGGTGCCAGGGGCTAAATTTTGCAATGGTACATGCTTAAGAGAGCCCTAGGCTAGCTCTGAGTGAAAGCTATGTCTACAAAACGTAATGCCACACTAGACACAGATGTTGGCTTGGTCATAGAAACAATATATTGGAACAAACACTACAGTGAGACCAAACTAACTCTGCTTCTAGCTTGGGTTTGGGGATGCATAACCATCACTACTCTACTTGTGCTTTCCTGGCTGCAAGGATCAGCCATGTGGTGGCTCTGCACTGAGTGCCCTGATACACTGACTGTGTTTTCTGGGTGCTCCGCTGGTCTCAGATCTTGCTGCTTCAGGTCTGCACAGCTCCACTTACCTCTTGGCTGTCATGTGCTGAAGAATGGACAAGAAAGAGAGCTTTTCTGGGCTTTGTTTTGTTTTATTGCCAATAGTTTTTGAAGGTTTATAGACAATTCAGCCTCAGCTTATGGTGAACAGTGGTGAAGGACATGTCCATGACTTATTGGCTGCATGTTGATACCCAGTCTTCCCATATAGTCATAGTACTGGTCACTCATTATGATTAGCATATTAACTGCTTTTCCTTGCCTTACAATTTGGCTAGTCAGAGATTTTTAAAAATAGATCATCTTAAAAACCACAGTGCATCAGAGGAGAGTAACTGTCTTCTTTCTTTCAGCTTTGAATGAATCATGCAGTTAATCATGGCCACTTAGAAGGCTGTATTTCCAAATATCAGGCAGCTATTTAAAACCTGTGATCAGCTGTCATTTGTGTCCTGATGGAGGCTGGATGGCTCTGAAATGTTGACAAATGCACTATTTGAAAATAAAAGCAAGTTATAACACACCAGACTGCAAGCATCTGTACTGTGAAGACTGAATGCAAAGCTCAGAAAAGAATGCAGAGTGGGATTGCATGCTGACAGTTCTCAGGCGTTTTTATTCAAAAGTTTCATTTAGGGTGATTTAAGACCTTCATGAGCAATGCCAGCAAATTAAATAAATAAATGCAGACAGGCTATGAGCATGCAGCTATCATGGGAGAATGACAAAAAAATACCCACATATCACATTCTAATGGGGTCCCAGCTTGTTCACTGCCTTAGACAGACAGGCTCTGTGGGTTTCTGAAGTGTTATTAAACCCACGCACTGACTCCTGATGGTGTACAGATGTGACAACCCTAAACACTTGCAAGTGTGTGCCTGTGTGCACACATGCAGACATGTGCATTCCCATGCTTCTGTGATTCTGTTTGTGAGGACAATTCATTAATAGGAGAATAAACAGCATGGGGAACCACCTGGAGAGCTGAGGTGGCAAGGAAGGGAAAAAGCAGAAGATGGCCTTGCCTGGTACCTACTCCCTTATCTCCTGCTTTGGATCCCCCTTTGGAACTGTCCTCTGTGCCTAGTCACCTTCCAGTGAAGTCAAGGTCAGCATTATTGCAGTGAAGAGGACTGTGGAGTCCCTCATCATCTTTATCTCCTTCACAGAGTAGCTCAGGTTCTCAAATCTCTCTTCCACTGATGATGCAAAGATTGTAGTAGCCCTCTTTGCCGTGGACTGTCGGCAGATGCCATGACCATTCAGATAATCTGTAGTCATACTGATCCTTCTCAAAGGTGTTGCTTGAATATCTTCATCACATCTCAGTAGTGCCTCTATCGCAGTACATTGCCACAGAAATGTCTAAAGGAAACAATAGGAACAGGATAATTGTCCAGCGATAAATTTCAGAATATTCTTCCAGCCAGTCAGTGGCTTCCTGAGGTGGCCATTGTGTCTTTGTCTTTAACTGCATTTTCTGTATTTTTCTTCCATAAACTTGTCTAAATTATTTTTGATCCTATGACAACATTTAAGATCTACTATAACTTGAGACAAAAAAAAATTTAATAGATCTGTAGCTTAACAAAATCAAGCAAGAGTGGACAGATCTCAGTGGAAGATGTTTTAAAAGGCTCATGACACATCCCCTTTTTTCCTTTCACAGTCCCATGACGTCCTTTTCCTTCTCCCATTTTAAACTGAATTTCTGTTCCCTTGGTATTAAAGAGTTACCAGATTTCATCAAAGAGGCTGCAATGATACAGCACTGGATGTACTGATTTCTCAGTCTTCACCTCATTTATATATTAAAAATGTTGTAGGATCTGTTAAAGAGGGAGGTATAGTTTAGGGAAAACCATGGGGTTAATACTATGGCCTGATGGGTGATACATTCATCTGTGTAGGTAAGAAATTTCTTATGGTCTCGGACAAATTTTTTAATACATTATACCACCGAAGTTATTAAGAGAGTCCCATGCCTTTATGCTTAGGGAAAAATCTCCTTGATGACAGGGATTTAAATATCAAGCACAGACTTGAATCTGCCACATCCCACGGATGTCCTATGTGAGTATTATCTTTTGCCTTAAACAAACCCACCATCATAGTCATATTATGAATCTTTTATCTCCTGTGTTTTTTTCTCAGCTGACCACAATAAGAAAATCAACATAACTTGCAACATCTCCTGTCACCAAATAAGCCACTGCTGTCAGAGACTGCACAGCACAAGTGTAAAGGGAAGAACACAAGTAGATCAACAATTGTAGAGGATAGGTCTTTTTCTTTCTTACCGTTATAATATCAATTAAGTTGGTATTAATGTCTACTATGGCATGTGGGTCAAACTAAGCAGTTGTCTTTTATATTGCAAGCTCTTGCAATGCTGAGGCTTTCTGAAAGAGGATACATGAGAAGATATTGGAGCTTATTAACTCGTCTGGTCTTACAGATGAGTTAAAAACTCCAGTGATTTACATTTTTAGTTAGGAAAAATCTAAACTAATCTTTGACGTTCTTTGTTATAATCAGAGATTAGAGTAAAATTTTGTGATGTCGCTCTAGATTTTTAGCCTCTCTGCTTTGGCCCTTTCTTGTGTGCCCCCTCTGCTGCAAATCCTAAAACCAGATGGAAACTTCCTGGTTCAGGGACCACATCTTTCATTTAGAGTGTAGCACAGTGATGCCTATGAGACACAAAGTATGACTGTAATAATAGCTGACACTCTAGAAACTCAGCAGGAGTCGACCAGGTTTACTTTTCCAGACATTTCCCTCTTCTTCCCATTTTTGCTTTTGAAGTGTTTGAGTTAATCCCTGACATAATGCAAAACTAGTCTTCTCACTTGATAAGAGAAATAGTTTCTGGATTTCTGAGAGAGTTATAATAATTGATAAGAAATCTTTTACACTGTACATCTGCTCTTTGGTACCATGAACATAGAAGGTGTTTGTTTTCTCTATAGTAATCAGGGCTACATGACTGTAATAGTTTCAGTCAATATAGCTATAAAACAAAAAGAGAACATTTGTCACTCTCCATCCCAGTGTGAAAATAGAGTTTTTCAATCAACTTGTAAATTGATTTATATAGTCTGGGACTCCTTTGCTTTTGTAAAAGTTCATCAGTCTGTACCAGTGCCAAAAGTTAATATATATCCAGTCAAATGTATTTCTTCAAGCAGCATATGGGAATTGCATGGATTTTAACTAAATCAGTCCAAAATGTTTTAGTTAAACTGGTATCATCTCTGCATATAGCTAGCTCTTGGTCACAAAGTTAATCTAGATGACTTTCATGGGAACTTTGCTTCATCTCTTATCTTTCTACCAAGCTAGTAGAAATTAGTGGTTGCATTGTGAGGTGAATTCAACAAAAAATAAGACAGCATTAACCAGTGGAAACAAATCCTCATTTGCATAAATGTAAACATATTTCCTGAAATAGAGCAAAGGTAACACAAAGCTTCACTAGCCTGTCTGTCACATGTCAACAGGTTGCAGCACCCAACCTTCTCACAGAAGTGACAGTCTTCCTGGCGACTTTTCATACATCAGTTTCGTCAACAACCTGCCTTACAGGAGGCAAAGAGAAGATGGAATTAACACCTAGCCAGGAGTCAATCTGCAAGTATCTGGGTCCCAGATTCATGTATGGAAGCTCAGTATTAGATGATGATTACCCATGTTAGCACATGCAATACAACTGAGTTAACTATCTTGGGCACCTCATGGCATTGCACAAAAACTCCTGCACTGCAGTGTGTTGACAGGTCTGATCTCAAGATACGTGATCCCAGTGCAGGTTACAGGCAGATTCTTTTCTAATGGGTACCTATTGAATTAAAGTTTACATGGGAATGAGAACAAACAGAGATCTACCCTGGCATGTTACCTCCCTTTTGACATGTTTTAAATTGTAACTCCCAAAACATCACCTGTCAAAAGCTAGGCAGCTGAAGGAAGACAGGCAACAAAGACAGGACTAATGCAATTGTGGAAGGTACATACCATAGATAATCAGTGGCCTTTTATGACTGCTTTTACCTGAAGCTGACTTCACATGCCCCACACTGAAAAAAGTATGTGTATTTTAGGCTACAAAGGCAGTGGAAAGGCCAAAAACTATTCTTAGTGCAAGTTCTTCTCTTGACTTCAGTGGTGTTCTGTGAGGATACCCTGACTCCTGGGATAAAAAGGGCTACTATTTATGTTTGAACTTGCATTTGAAGTTGCTATTGTATACACAGGAAATGCAGAGAATAATAGTAAGTTTAGCAATAGAAATAATTTCAGTATTATATCACATAAAGGGCCTCAGACACTTTGATTTCCCCTATTGTAAACAGAATCACTGACTGACGTTCAGAATATTTTGGTCTAAGTACTTAAGAGATGAGCTCAGGCTTGGATCTAGCTTCTGTGTTTGGAGGTGGTATTATATCCAGCTGTGCATTCCCAACTCCCTCTTTATTTAAAGGTGGAGCAACAGGGTACAACAATTATCCCTGTAACAATTATCCCTGTGCCTGTCTACAGATTCAGCAACCTTTGGGAGAATAAAAAAGTAGAAAAAATCATATGATAAGCAGTTTAGCTCAATTCAGGTCCTTTGAGTCCTAAATCTAGATAGTTAAACTTTTAAGAAGGGTATGTCACTATGTCGCGGTCTCAGCCAAACCCACCAAACCCTGAGTGACAGATGCTCCCCCCCTCCCTTCCCCCCC
>VZRU01015222.1:45093-58910 GCA_013398155.1 Pedionomus torquatus
GCTGTGGTGTTTTGGTTTTTTTTTTGTTTTGTTTTGGTTTGGTTTGTTTTGTTTTGGTTTGGTTTGGTTTTTTTTAATTTTAAATTTGCAAGAGTTCATTTCTCAGAAATGAATGCTATCAACAGCCAAATATATAACTGATAAGAGCTAGAGGCAGACAATCTAAAGCAAGAGACATACAGAAATAGTTTGAACTCATGGAAGCTTAATATTAACATGTGAGATTACTAGAGATAAGCCTGGGGGTGGTGTGCCAGTGTTTGTGGGATGATACGCTAGTGAGGTCATTTGGTCTGCTGTCCCAGGGGGAGTAGGGGGTGGAGATACAAGAGTTATTGATAGGTTAGAAACTTCAGTGGTGCCTGAGAATGGTCAGGCAGGAATTAGGGCTTTTCCCAGCAAAAACCTGTTGGGACCATTAGCCCAACACCAATGTGTTGCATGTGCAACAAACAGGAGGAGCTGGAAACCATTGTGCAGCAAGAAAACTACAATATAGTTGCCATCACAGAAATTCACATAACTGAAGGCCTCCTGTGAGCTCTTCAGGAGGGATAGGCAATGAAGGAGAGGTGGTGGCATCGCCTTGTATATTAATGAGTGTTTTGATTGTCTCAAATTTAATGATAGTGATAATAGGGTTGAGTGTTTATGGGTAAGAATCAGGAAAGGCAACAAGGCAGATATCATGGTGGGAGTCTGTTACAGACTGCCCAGGCAGCATGAAGAGACAAGTAACATATTCCATAAGCAGCTGGGAGGAGTCTCACAATTGCTAGCCCTTGTCCTCATAGGCAACTTCAACATGCAAGATGTCTGCTGGAAATACAGTGGAGCTGAGATGGAACAGTCTAGGAGATTCCTGGAATGTGCTGATGATAAATGCCTCACAGCTGGTGAGGGAGCCAGCTAGAGAAGGTGCCCTGCTGAACCTGTTGTTTGTGAACAGAGAGGGACTTGCAGGGGTTCTGAAGGCTGGAGACCATCTTGGGCACAGCTATCATGAAATGATAGAATTTTTGATTCTTGGAGAAGCAAGGAGAGATGCTCAGCAGAACTTCCATCTTGGATTTCTGGAGGTCTTGGGTCTATTCAGGAGCCTGGTTGACAGTCTCTCGGGAGGTAGTCCTGAAGGGCAAAGGAGTCCAGGAAAGCTGAATGTTCTTCAAGAGGGAAATCTTACAGGCACAGGAGCTGGCCTTCCCCATGTGCCAAAAAAAAGTCATCAGGAAAAAAGACCAGTCTGGCTGAGCAGTGAGCCATGATTGCAACTCGGGGAAAAAAGTGACTTTATGATCTTTGGAAGAAAAGATAGGCCACTCATGAGGACTGCAAAGATGTTGTAAAGCTATGTAGGGAGAAGATTAGAAGAGCCAAAACCCAACTAGAACTTGATCTGGCTTTTGCATTTAAGGTCAATAAAAAGTGTTTCTATAAATGCATTAGCAATAAAAGGACTAAGGATATTCTCCATCCTTTATTAGATGGTGGGGTGGGAACATAGTGACCAAGGGTGAGGAAGAAGCTAAGATACTTAATGCTGCCTTTGCCTCAGGCTTTAGTAGCAGGACCACTTTTTACTTGAGTACCCAGCCCCCTGAGATAGAAGACATGGACAGGGAGCAGAAGGAAGCCCCCATAATAATTTAAAAGGTGTGTGGATATGTTGCGTAGGGTCATGGTTTAGTGGTGGTTTTGGCAGTGTTAGGTTAATGGCTGGACTTGATGACCTTAAAGGTCTCTTCCAACCTAGATAATGCTATGATTCTGTGATCCTCTTTTATGATCCCCATGATCCCTTTTATGATCTGCAAAGCTAAGAAGCTGCTCAGCAGAAATGCCTCAAATTAACAGTCACTAGGGCTGCCTCCTGAAACCTGCTCAACTTATATCCTATAAACAGCAACACTTTTTATGTCCACACAGGTCTTCTTCTTGGGGCCTATTCTTCCACCTCTATGAGGGAGAAGACACATACCTTGTGAGTTGTGTGCAGCAAAGTGGGCTGGTGTGACTACAGCCTAACCAGACACAGTCCCACAGAAGCAGGTCAATGAAATGCCAGCCTGTCTGCTTGGCCATGTCTGCTCTCCCTGCAGACTAACTCTTGCAGGGCCAGCCCTGGACCAGAACAGGTAAATGCAGTGAGAACTGAACCAACTTGATATGCATCTGCTAGAGCATTTCTGCAATATGCCCAGAAACATGAAATTGCTTGAGCAGATGTCCTACAGAGACAGCTCAAGTTCATCATGGCTTACTACCTATCGTTCCCTGTCACCTGAAGCCACCTCCTGGGCAGGAGCTGCCTTTGTGGTATGGATTGAGCCTGATGCAGTGCTTGGTCAGTGGGCTCAGAGTGGGTGTCTGTGCATCCCATGCACTGTTCATCCAGAGTGCAGGACGCAGCACTTGGCCTTGTTGAACCTCATACCATTAGCCTTGGCCCTTGACATCCTCAGAGGGCTGAGCACAAGCTCTGTCTCACCTTGCACAGGACTGACATTTTTTCTTCAGCAGATTAGAGCCATCTCTAGTTAACTTGCATAATGCCAAGTTTTCTGACTTAAAAGAGGAAAAACATGTGTTGAGTCTTATTTGACAAAGCCATTGACAAAACTCTCCACCAGGCCCTAGCTCAGGATGGCTTGCATCTTCATATTGAGATTGATATTTAACCAAAGGGGATTTAAACGCTCACTTAAAGGGGGTACATTCCTTAGTTGACCCTAAAATGGAAGTAGTAGTGTGGCTTCATACCCATTAATAGTTGTATCACAAGACTAAATATGGCCTATGTTGAGGTGTGGTGAACGAAGCCAAATAAATTACAGGGAAAAAAATCCTTCCTATAATTAGATACAGACTACAAAAACCTCCATCACACAAATAAATACATAAATGCCAAGTGAAACAATATAATAAAGTTTAATGGTTTATAACCTATTATTTTATATATATCCTGTAACATCAACATTTCTGCAAAATTCTTTCAAAAATATTAGTCATTAAATAGCATAGACACGGTGCTGCTTTGGCTCCAAATCATTTAGACTCTTTTGATTGTTTGTCTCTCTGGATTTCATGCCTACCTGTTTTTGTTTTTATAGATATCCTTGTATTTCAGCTCTAGCCTTGCAAAAATACAAACCTCAATGGAAATACAGACACGAAGGAATGCTTTAGGAGGGTTGTTTTGTTTTGGTTAATAAGATTTAGGTAACATAGTATAGGTCATTTTAATATTTTTGAATCTTCTGCTTGATTTAGTATTTTTCATTCTTTTCAACATTTAAATAAACCTTCACTTTATTTATCTCTATTACCCAAACATTCTCTTGATAAAACAAATTTTTTGCTGTTTATAAGCTGCTGGGGGAAAAATCATAGCTCTTCGGAAATCAATGTTTACCCAAAATTTAAATGGAAATTATTATTTCTGAAACTCTTAGAAGACAATCTTTCCTTGCAAGGATCTGAAATAATTTAAACTCTGAGAGTGAATGCCAGGCTCCATGCTGCCTCCAAAGAAGTTTAAAGCTCTTCTGATATTAATGTCTACTATTAAGAATATAAAGTCTATCACTTCAATCCAGCATGAAGTCAAAATAAAGCAGGCCAGACCCATTTATCCTTTCTTACACTGCTGTTTTGAACTTTTGGCTTGCTGTGCTGAAGAAAAAAGGTACCTTTTTTTTTTTTTTTTTTGAACATGAAGCTTAATGTGATCTTTGATCTTTGCACTTCAAAAAGTTTTCGTCTGGATCAGTCTTCCACAGATGAGTTATAAATCCCTGAAAACAGAAATTTATAATGGAAAAGCTGTCACCACATTAATTATGGTAGCTTAAATGTGGTGCTGCTTCTATAGTCAGTCACTGCTTAAAAATAAAAGCAAGGAAAAGAAGATGTTCTGATATGAAGTAGTACTCAATGTCAAATGGTCAATATTTAGTCAACTCTGTTTTTAAAAAAGTGATAGCTATAGTGCATTCTTATGCATGTTTTTTTTCTTCTGAGAACTTTCATTTGTTGGTTTATAAAAAATTACATTTCTACCAACAAACAGCAGCTGAAAAAAGAGTAACAATTACATATACAAAAAAATTTCATTGCATGTTAAAAAAAATTTTGGGTGTTTAGAAAAGACATTAACTGGTTTACTTTTTTTGTTTGTTTGTTTTGACCCTGCAATCTTTGTCAGCAGTTTGGATTCAAAGACATTAAATTTAAAATTTTCCATTGATCTCCCGTAGGTCTTGGCTTCCTTCTGATTGCTTCTGGACTTATGCCGGCTCTTTGGGCTTTAAATGAATTTGGAGGAGAGGAGTTTAACATAATGTAAATGATTTAATATGGTAAGCTTTGTAGGCATTTAATAGATTCTGTGTTTGTGTTTGGTTTAGACACGATACTGAGAGCATATGTTGTAGTGTATCAGTATATATTTATCTGGCTCAGGGAAAAAGCATAAATCATGAAACAGTACAAATTTCATTATGATAATCTTCCAGGGACTATCCAAAGAAAACTCTAAAGGAAAAATTACCTGGTGATATGACATGCTGTGCTGAAAGTTTTTCTGGATTTTAAAAGACATACAAAAAGCATAACAAATTAAAAAATACTTATGAAATGGAAATAGATACCTTTTGTGCTACAAAGTACTATCAAAAAGCTGACTGTGCAATCCAAAGATTTTGGCTTTGGTTACAATATTTGTGATCCACTGAATTTCAACTGTTCACAGCATATGTATTTAACTCTTTATGTGATTCAGAGTGTGGCAGAAGGATCTTTTAATATGAAGATAAACAGAAACAGAGAGGCTGTCTGTAGCAGTCCCTTTGAGGTACTTGCTAAGATGCTGGATGTAAAAGAAAAAAAAAGACTTCATTTTTTGTCATTTGGTTTGAGTTGTCCCAGGCTCCTCTCTGTGAAGTCTTCTGAACCATTCTCTTTCTTTTTGTGTTTTAAACCACATTTCTTTCTAACAGACTAACAAATTTTAAGCCTTCCATGGAAGGAGGTATTTGTAGGAATCTTTGTATTTGTATTTGTACAAATATTTGAATATTTGTAGTACCTTCTCAGTACTGGTACTGGGCGATGTTATGGGATCTGGCAGTACTGCAAGACATGTTCATCTTATTCCAAGCACTGCTGGGCACAGAAAAACTGTTAAGTGCACGTTGAAATTAAAGTGTTTTCATCATTATCATCTCATTTAAGCTATATTTTGACTGGTCTTCATTTTCCCTTCCTTGTGTCATAACACATGGACCAGCCAAAAATAACAGTGTAAAAAAATGCTGTTACTATTGGCCCTGGTCACAAACCAGCATAGGCAAAATGAGGTGCTCTCCTATCACTACATGCAAAGCAGCAAAAGACTAATGTCTTCTGCAAAATTCCTTAATTTTCCACCTGGTACAGGTGGTTTGAGTGATACCTGTCATCCTTGGTCCTGCCTCTGACAATGCGTGGTGTGCTGGCAGCACAATCAAAGGTTAAGTGTCTTAACACCCAGTGCTTTAATGTTTCTGTTTTTTTGATGTTGAAACTAGGCCTTGCTCAGATACTTGGGTATTTTCCTCACTAAAGTAAAAAGGCACCTGTAATCCAGAGCAATAATGCACAATAATACTCCATTGAAGACAGGGCAGTTTACAGGCTTCAAATAAAGTAAACATTGAGCTGAAGACCATAGAGAAGCGAGATGAAAACTGTAAAAGCTATGAGTTTCTTAGCCTTTGCTAAGATTTTGCCTTTGCCTAACTAATTCAAAACAGGAACACACCTTTTCCTTTTATTCCTTTTCCTTTTCCTTCTTTTTATTTTCCTTTTTCCCTTTTTTTTTTGTTTGTTTTGTTTTGTTTTTTTTTTCCCCTTTGGTGAAGGCAAGACCTTGCATCTGACATACCAAAGCAAAAGAACATTTAATTCAGGATCCAGATTTTGCATTTTGGGTCCATCTGTGATAAGAACAGAGTGTGAACTCATGGAAATGCTTGTGCGAATTTTTAATAAATTATCACTAGCCCATTATGATACAAGCTAGAGAATGGCATAAAACTGCAGCAAGGAACTACCATGCAGAAAAGAGGTGCTTCCCTAGCAGAGATTCCAGCCCATCCCAGTCCAGTCCAGTGCTCTCCAGCAAAGTGCAGAGGGTAACCACTCCCCACAGCAGCATCTGACTCCATCTCACAGAGCTACTACAGTGTTAATAATGGGGCATGAGGAGAAGCACTAAGTTCCTTAAGGACAGGATGCAGAACAAAAGACATTAGGAGAAGCATTTATATTTATATTTAATATTTGTATTTTATCTGGTAACTTGATTAAAGCTAGTTATCTCATTTTCAGCAAAAAAATTTGCATGCTAGCAAATGCAAATGTTTGTAGTAGGTTAAATATATTGGAAAAGCTATAAAGTCTAAAAAAAATAATACATTATTTTCTTTTTGCTCCTCAAATGATTTGCACTGATTTGACTGTTTTTCCAAGGAAACGAGAAAAGAAAAGTTCGTTTTAGGACAAAGTGGTTTTTATTTCTTTATTTGATCATTTTTTGGCAACCGAACCACACAGATATTCACGTAGCTGTAGTTTGTAGTTCTGGTGATGGCTGTTTTCCAAGATGTATTTGGGAAACAGTTAGGCTCCCACAAGTCCATTTATTAGGAAGAGAAGTATATTTGGTATTTCGTAATTCTTTCTTACTTTACTCTTTTCTTCAGTTTTCAGGACTGCAAGGAAGGAAAAAACTAATGTCTTTAAAATGAAGCACAGATTTGATCTTAATACGCAATATGAAGAAAGAAAATTCCTTTTCTGGGTAGAGTTTGTACACTCCTTTAGTAAATTTTGCAGACACACAGTAATAATCTGAATTATGTTAAGATATGCAAATAGTTTTCTATGGAAACCAGAAAAAGCTGCAAACTTTAAATCCCAGATGGAGTTCTTATTAAGGAAACCTCATACTTTTGAAAATCCTATTTCTCCATCTGCTTATAATATCTTTCAAGTGTCTCTCTGTACAATTGTAATGGTGATTTCTTTGGGTCGTTTTCTTTATTGCTTATTACATAATTCCACTACTTCCCCAAAAATGCAAATATTAACCTTATCAGCCACCAAGGACCAAATTCAATTTCTTTGCTGACCTGTGTGTGGGAAAGTGATATAATTGCAGCATCTCAGCAAAAGCTCCACAAAGGGAGTCCATGTGGCTTGAAACTCTCTTCTTCCTTGAACTCTCTGCAGAGACTTTTGCGCTGGGGCCCCTCTCCGTCCTTGTGGTCTGACTCATTCTGACTCACTGAGTTTGAGAAATCAGTAAGCTTTACTTCTTTCTGGGAAAGTGCAAAGAAGGAGCAAACCTGTTCCAAATAAATGCAAATAAGTAAGCTGCAAGCATCTGGGAAAAAGCAGTTAGAGATGTGAGAAATTATTTCTTGCCATCCAATATTCAACTGCAGTGTAATTTTGGTTGTTATCTTACTTTTTTTTTTTCCTGATGGAGGGAATGAAGTTCATAGGTTGTGAATCCAAGCTCAGTATCCCATTTGGGTAAATAACAAGCCACATTTGGTTAAAGATCTATTTCATACTGTTGTTTGGAGGTGCTTATCCAGTCATTTCAGTTTAAGAATGCCAGCAATTTCATTGACTTCAGTACATTGTTCAAGTGCATTAGCTTAAGCCTTGGCTGATTTACTCAGAGAAATGTTTTGGTCTCTCAAAGAACATTCTTGCCTCTCACCTCATTTGCTTGCCTTGTTCCTGAGAAGATAATACAAAAGCTAAAGGTCCACCCTGCTGATATAAAACCCCCCAAATCAGTATTTAGTAGAGACTGCTTATGCTGGCAGCTTTTAGTTGGGAACACCACAGAGCTGTGGTAACAAAATGACTGCGCCTGCCCTGAGAGGAGGGATGAAAGGAGCGTACCTGCTGCTAAGGAGTCCTCAGCTTTTCCACATGCCATAGAGTTCACACTGGTGTCACTTGGGATCCCCCGCTTGGAACTGGAGGGTGAAATAAAGTATTTTTCCGGGTATAAAAGCAGCATTTCAAACAAATATTGTAACGCCTGCAAACTCTGTAGTATCCAGATGGTGTCAGTCTTGTATCGAAGCTAAGTACTCTCCCCGATGCTCAACAGAATATCATAAATTCTGCTGCTCACATATTTTTTTACCTGTACTCACATAACAAAAAAAAAAACAAAAACCAACCAAACAAAAAAAGAGTGACTTGCCAAAATCTTCTATGAGCAGGTCACACAGACTGTCCTTGAATTGCAGTGAACTTTTGCAGGCCAGAGTACAAAATCTGCAATTCCCTAAATCTAAGAGACCTTCTGAGAAAAATCATCTGATCTGTCTGTCTTGATTTTATTGTCAGAGTGACCTACTCTTGCAGAAATGCTTCTTATCAGAGAGAGACACAGAAAATAAAGAGTGCCTGAAAGACTTTAAATGGACTAAACCCACCCAGAACTGGAAAAAGCCTCCAGCCATGGATGACAGACGATTTTAAGGCAGGCACCATTGGCAATAAAAAAGATATCTTGTAATACACAGAGCCACAACATACTGCTGAAATGGTAATTATTATATAATCCACTAGTTAATGCCAGCATTATGGGCTTTTGGATGAGCTGTAAAACCAAGTTCTTGGCCACTCAGCCTTCAGAAGTACTTTGGCACCTTGTCCAAGAGCTGGGGTGTTAACACGAGGGGTCTGTCCAAATTCCATTTGCATAACTATATTTTGCCTAACTGACATTTGCATGTAATTTAGTTAGATACATTATTATTCCTTGCTTGTCTCATACGGTATTACTGAGCTGCTGTATTAAGAGCTGCTGCTGTCTTGCCAGAGGTTTTAATAATCCAGGGACTGGCAAAAGGATTCCTCTTAGTACCAGAACAGGGGTTGTGGTCAGTGTTCTGGGAGTTTGGAGTGAAAGTGCTCTATAAATAAATGTCCATAACCAAAGCTCTGTTTCAAATATCACAGATACCCTGGAAGCCTTGGCATTTGCTAGTGATGCCAAACTCCTGAGACTGCTGGCCATATTAAGAGGATTGGTTAGCATTCCTGCTGAGCCCTGAATTAGCAAAACAAGAAAACTGGTAAGAGGACTGAAGAAATATATGTGGTGTGTCTTTTTCTAGTTGAATTAAAACTATTTATTTAAACTATTTATTTTGAAAAACTATGCATTTAGCAATTGATCCAAAGTCTGCACAATGCTTCAAATATGAGCAGCTTCTGTCTCTAGAAGCAGATTTGACAAGGTCACTTAGCCTTTCTTCTGTGGGGACTAGGCGGGGGTTTGTGCTGGGACTGACTGCACTGTTGCTTTTCCAGACTGGATGTTTTGGAGGGTGTCTTTAGGAAATTTGCTGCATCTCCTCTGGAAGGTTACTCCTCCACTGGATTCTCTGGAATAGGAATGTTTAGTTGTCTGTCTTTCATATACAGCATCTTAAATATTGCAACCAGGAATGTTTTAGGGAAAGGCAATTTTCATGGTAGCCAACATTTCTCAGCACATGGTTATGCAGGACTTTTGTTGGGGCAGTCTGATCTGCACTGCAGTGCCAAGGTGGAGGAGGAGCTCCCCGTGGCAGTAAATCCAAGTCAGAGCGGTTGCTGCTGAGTCCTGCAGTCCCTCCTGCCTTCTCAGCCTGCTGAAGGGACATGTGCATACCAACAAAATGATCACAGCTGCAGTGAGGGTTGGGGCCCTCTGCTGTGACTGCCCACAGTATCTGTTAGCCCAGCCGGTGGTACATCTTTGACTGAGCCGCCCAGTACTTTCCCAGATGGTACCCGGGCTTGTTTATGGGGATAGCATGAGGGTGGGACTATTCTCCCTCTGTGGCATCAAGGATAGGACCACCCTGCTGTTCAGGGGCAGCGAGCTAAGATGAGCAGATGTGAACACTACAGAGCTCGTTATGTCTATACTTTGGGAGCAGAAAAAGAATTGGAGATGAAATCAAACCTTTTGGTTGTGTCCTGTGGCCTGTGATGGTACTTGGTTCTGTTCACTGTAAGCTACTTCAGTCCTCAGAAATGAAGACAAGCCAGGCAGGGGAAGACACAGCAAAATTTTTCCTGACCCATGGATTCATACTCTGCTCTACCTAACATAACTAGCCATACGAGAGACTACAGCAGCCCAGCTTGTTTGTGCAGGAAAGCTGAGATCTGTCAGCTCTGTATAACAGTTGGGGACTCTGGGACCTCTTTTTTAGGACTAAGCAGGTCATGGAGATGGAGAATCCTCTGACAACTGTGCTCTCACAGCTTGCATTCACCAAGGCAGAGACCTCTCCAAAACCATGCAGCTGCTTTCCTCTTACTGCTGTAGTGAACTTCTTTGTTAGTCTGGATTTAGCTTGGTCATTCTACTCTTCTGGAAAAATGCTGACACTTCTCTCTTCACAGCCTGACATCAGTGAGGGCTTCCAGTCAGTGACAATTCATAGGCAGGATCACCATGTGCTGCATGGGAGCCAGAGATGAAGCTGTTGGCTTCCAGTTCTCCCTCTTGTTTCTTGCCATTGTGAAACAGGTTGCTCTTTTCCAGTAGCAATGATCTCCATTCTGCCCATCCTTCTATCCTTAAAAACATTACACCAGGCTTGGCATTCTATTATTTAGTTTTCTGTCTCACTAAAAGTATGATGAAACAAGCAGTGAAAGCAGGTAATGTGCTGCATATAGACAAAAAGCAAAACTTTATGAATTTTATGATGCAAAGCATCACTTTTAGTGAGTAGCTCTCAGTTCATCATGCTTGTTGTTGTGCAGAATCTGGGAAGATACTGGCTCTCACACAAATGAGTTTACAGTTTATTTTACGTGTTACAAATTCAAATGCATAGCTTGTTTCCAAGTGAAGATAAACACAACAGAAATCTATTATGCAGAATGGAAGCTAGATGAGTCTGATTTTCCCCTTTGCTCTGTTGGAGCTTGATTTCTTCTCCCAGGAGTGCTACTCTAAGGGTTATAATCTAGTAGTACCCTGTTTATGGTTTTGGTGTCTTCATAACAGTCCTAAGAAATCTATGTCTTTCTGGATTACTTTTTTCCATTGAGTTCATAAGCCTAAAAAAAGCATCTTCTCAACTCATTTGTTCTCGTGAAACCATGAGGAATTTAAACAAACAGGTATATTCTATTTCTGCCTTATTGTGATGCAGATCCACAGGAAATCCCTTCAGTTCCAAGGAGTTTATCTGGATCCAGTAAGTGTAAATCAGATCAGAATTTGGCCACTAAACATGCAGCTGATTTAGACATTGGTTTAGCATGGCTGGCATTAATATTTCCCTGTATTTAGAGATTCAACCATCTCTCTTCCAATTTAATTTCCTTTTAGGGTTGGGTTTGTTTTTTTTTTTTATATATCCCCTGGTGGTAATATGGATTGAGATGATGGGCTACCTTGAAAACAGTGAAAGCGTGGGAGAGTGTTGGCTGGCACTGATGGTAAAAATGCCATCCACACCCTGCAAGCGCCTGAATCATTGAAGACATAAAACATTTTCCAAACATGCAGTACAAATTAGAAAAAAGTCTTTTACCCCCTTGTTACTCGTAATGCTGTAGAGAAAGGAAATTAGTAAATTGAAACCAAGGGCCCTTCCCAGAACAAGTTTCTCCTTATGACAGAACATGCCACACTTAGACCTTGTTACATCCCAGCTCACTTTTGGCTTTCATGAAGCAGAATGAGCTTATGTGTGATTTTTTTCATGTTTACTTAAGCTCTCAGTTTGATAGTGATGCACAACTAATAGCTGGGTGGTGCCACATTCCGGGAGTTTTTAAAGTAAATGAGAGAGAGAGAGAGAACTTTAGTTATAGGAAGTCAGTTTTGGAGCTTTGCTTTCCTCGACTGTTGCTGTAAAATCTGCAGGCAGCCACTTTAGTCCCCTTCAGAGCCCTTTGCACTCTGCTGGTAATGTAGAAGGTTCTATCAGCATTAGAAGCTGCCATCAGCAGTTAACTGAGGATTTTTTCTGACTTCACATTGCCATTTAGCGACATCTTTTTGTGGACAGAGGAAGACTCGCTATATATTCTGAGGCAGTTTCTATAGGGAACACAGCAGGGAACACTGGTCAGCATGGGTTAGACAATCCCGAGATGCATCCAGGTAGCACCAGGGACAGAGTGAAGTATGGAACAACCCCTTGAACAAGGAAGTTGCAAGAAGTCTCCCCTCCTTTGCTCCTAAATGGCTTCTTTGAGTACTTGGAAACAGCCAAGGAAGGAGCCTCATATCTTTGGTTACTACATTTTGAAGTACTTCCAAGAAAATGTAATATTATTTTTCTATCTAATGATGTTGAATGATTGTGGTTTAGTTTATTTTTTAGTTTTTTAAAGTAAGAAATCTGGCTGGAATTTATGGCTTCTTTGGAAATGTGGCTCTTTGGTGTCTTTTGTTTTTATAAATTCTTTTGTTGCAGTGTAATTTTGAGAGACTTGGAATTGCCAGGTGAACCTGTAGGAAGACTGGACCTTTACAAAGATGTAATGAAAGTCATTTTATTCTGAAAGAACGGACATGTATTTATTCTGATTTTTTTTTTTATTATTTTGGGAAGACAAGATAACAGACATGAATTTTGCTTGTTGCTTACACAAAAAGCAAAATAAGAGCATCTTTGCTTTTATTAAGCATTCCCTTGTGCTAGTGGTGCAAGATATTTTAAGGGATTTTTTTCAGTTGTTTCTTGACATTGCCCCTAGTGGATGTTTCTTCCTACCTTCTAGGCATGGCTGAACAATGAAAACACAAAACAAGAAGCTCACTATTTTATTTTTCATGAGATTTGAAAAGGATAGAAGAAGTAATATTGCACCAAGTGTTTGCACTGCCACTTACTCTTATTGGTGAAGGAAAATTTTGCAGAAGAGAATTCCTTTCCCATTCACAAGATGACACATGTATGTAAAGTAAATTCCCTTCACGCAATAATCCTGGGGTTGTTTACTTGTTGACCCAGAAATCTTCCTTTGACTTGTCCTATCTCAATGTTTCCAGGGCAGAAATTCCCTAACACAGTGTCTCTACATAGGGTAACCTCTGCTCTCTGTATCCCTTGGAGCATATTAGCTGATGTATCCAATGAACCAATCTCCATTGGGTTGCACCCAAGGGACTTGCACTGTGTAGGGTTTCTCCTAGGCAGAGTGGATTTCCCACCCTCTGATGTATTTGTACCGTCACACTAACCTCAGAGCACTCAGTCTTTCAATGTATATTGCAGAAAGTTGTTTTGTGCAGCCTGCACCTGCATGCATAATGTGGTTTTTCAAAAACTGTTGCAAGAACACACGGCTATTTCACTTTTAAAGCAGCACCTTCCTGGCAAGCATATCACTATCAGTTAGCATTTGGGTGCAGCGAGTCCCATGCATTCTTGTCCGTAAGTACATAAACCCAGAATTTAGACTCTATCCCTCCAGATGATGAGGTGACAGCCATGGACCTTTTGTTGCAGTGAGCCATGTCCTTTTTCTGGTACACAGTGGTGATTCATGGTATCACATCCACAGATCAGCTGTAGAGGAGGGACTAGTTAGAATATAACTTTGCAAATTTCCATGAGAAGACATATCACAATGGATTTGTTCATGACAAATTGCTGGGCTACAGAGCTGTGGGAATCTGGCCAGGTTACAGAAACCAGTGCCAAACCACTTCTGGCCAAGACCAGGTGTACTGCCACTGCAGAGCTCCTGACAAAAAAAAAAAAAAAAAAAAAAACTAA
>VZRU01015222.1:64936-172298 GCA_013398155.1 Pedionomus torquatus
AGTATTCCAGTTGTGGCCTCACCAGTGCAGAGTAGATAGGGAGAATGTCCTCCCTCGACCTACTGGCCACACTCTTCCCTGTGCAGCCCAGGATTCCATTGACCCTCTTGGCGACAAGGGCACATCGCTGGCTCATGGATAGTTTACTATCTACCAGGATCCCCAGATCCTTCTCCTCAGAAGTGCTGTGCTTTCCAGCAGGTCTGCCCCTAACCTATACTGGTGCCTGGCATTCTTCCTCCCCAGGTGCAGGACCTTACACTTGCCCTTGTTGAACCTCATGAGGTTCTTCTCTGCCCAGCTCTCCAGCCTGTTCAGGTCACACTGGATGGCAGCACAGCCCTCTGGAGTGACAGCCAGCTCTCCCAGTTTGGTATCATCAGCAAACTTGCCGAGGATGCACTCTGTCTGTTTGTCCAGGTTATTGATGGCTATGTTGAACAAGACTGGACTGAGTATATTTTGCTCTAGACTTCCAGTTTTTGCATCTTTCCCATTTTTCCAGCATGGAAAGAGTTGCTTTATAACTGCCAAATGGCAGAACAAGAAGAGCTAGAAATGTTAGGAGATGTAGGGATGTAGAAGAAGCAGGTTGGAATGAGGGAATGAAAGCAATGAGAGTTAAAAGACTTCAGAAAGGAAAAATGATACACAGAAGAGCAGGCAGGAATGGAGGAAGGTGGAAATGGGAAGGAGATTCTTGCAGAGAAGGAGAAAGGAAAGGCCAAAAGAAGTAGGAAATGGACAGAGACAGAGGGGCAGAGGGAGCTGGGACAACAAAGAAAAAAATGGAGGAGGAGGGTGACCAAAGGGAAAGAAAGAGAGAACAAATGTATGCTGGAGGCAGAACAGAGGAATGAGAGAATCCCAAAACAAGCAATTTTGGAAAAGGTGGGGTTTAAAATGAGAAAATGAGCAATGGAAGCATGGAGAGAGTAAGAATAAAGGTGGCATGATACAAGGCCTCTACAACAAGTAGTGGACTTCTAGATGTCAGTATTAAGATAGATGAGCCTCACCTTAATATGTGAGAAGAAAAGTTAGGGTTTATAGCAGAAATTTAAGTATTTTGTGGAAAATACAAAATGTCATTCTTTTTGTATGTGTAGGACTCTGCTTCTTATTGCTTTGTAAAAAATGCCAAAATAGATACATTTAGATTGAGCTGTTGTGTATGAATTAGGAAAAAAAGAAAAAGAAATTTAGTTTTTTATGACAATCAAGAAAGCAGTTTTATGTATGCTATGACTTACAGATCTGTGGAAGCTATTGTAACCTGTGTCCAGCTTTCACTTTATACATTACTCAGTGTTAAGGGTGATGTCACAGAAGGATTAGGGCTAATCCTGGACGAGTAAACCTTGTGATGACTCAACAAGGAGCAGAAAAGAGGGAGATAAATCAGCTTAAAGTCAGGCTTTATGGGTTTGGATGGAATCAGCGTTTTGCCTTTGTGGTCATGCTTTGCACATAACAACACCGATGATACTCTGTTTATGACTCTCCTAATCCTGCCTCCCGTTTTGGCATCCTGCTGGCTCAGTCTCTGGCTGCCACTAATGCAAAATAGGAGACTGTGCTCCAGGACCAAAACAAGGAAAAATTTAATTAACAGTAGAGCTCTCTGCACCACATAAGTCTCACAGTGCATTGATCAGTGCAAATAGCTAATAGATGGATCAGGGCAGGCCTTCAGTTGTCATGCATTAAAAAATATGGCTGCTAGAGAAACCATTAAGTTTTGTTGGTAGCCTTTGAATCTTCTCTCTAGCAAAGCATAGGCATAGTTTCAAGTGATGAAATTTGCTCACCTGCTAAATGGTAGATTACCCACTGGTTCCTCTGACCCCAGAGCTCTGCTTAGCCCGGCTGAAAGGCAGCAAGAGCATGAGTTGTTCTGGAGAGGATAAGTCAGCAATTTGTCTAGAAGCAATTGATGAACCATGGAATACCTTTGCAACAAACCCTTTAGTCAGATCATCACTTGCATGGGAATCAGCTAATCAGTAAGGTGTCCAGGTTACCACTGGGTCAGCGTTACCTGAATCAAAAGCAAAAGTTGAGTGATTTGAGCATTATCTGAAGTGGTCACAGCGGAGCAGACCTATTCTCATGACTAGTACTGAAGAAATCTTTCTTGTATTGAAATGAAAGCAAACTATTCACAGTGATTTATAGAACATTTAATTTAACCTTTATTGGAAAAACACCAGAATCCTGTTGGGGTAGGTAATAAATGGAAAATTACTTTGCAGCTCATCATGTCTAAGAGAGATATTTCCTCATGTGTTTATTTTAGAAAGTATTACAGAAGTGAATGATATTTTTTACAGAGATGATTTAGTTTCTGTTTCAGGGAGGTACCATTTAAAAGTTTTCTTTAGGTTTTAAGCAGATTAAGAAATGGGGACTCTGGCGATATATCCCGGTGTAATGGTTCTTTATTCCAACTGTAGTTTTTAGTCTTAAAAACAATTACTTCATTGAAAGGTGCTGTTTGAGCAAAACAGGTTTTCAAAAGACTTGCAGCTTTATTTCAAAAGTTTGCTAGACAGTGTGGAAGTTCTGTTTTGCAATTGCCAATTTAAAACTTTAAATAGGAGGGCCAAATCTGCCCCAGATATAAGTCCCTACTGTGGATATGCCCATTGGAATGAATTTGGCCCATTATTTTCAGTGCCAGTTACTCAACTTTTAATTTACTATTTCAAGGCTCAGAGTTCTATGCAGAGTACAGGAAGGAGATTCAAGCACATGGAACAAAACTGAGAAAAATAACATTTCTTCCCACTTAGGAAGTATGCAATTACACAATATTTCACTGTTAAAATACTGTGTAAACTGGAAGAATCATAGATACAGAAATTAATGACAATTGTTATTGGACAGCTCTTTGTCACCCTTTGTGTAACAGCTTTGACATCCCAATCACTTCCTAATGGACAGTTGTCAATCCAACTGTGAAAACCACAACCCAGCTGGAATAGTTTTGCATAAGGAGGCTATAGGTCTCACCCTGAGGACACGAGGGACTCCCAGCACCCTGGGCACATGAAGAGGAAATCACACTGTCCTGGTGTGCTCCCTTGGGTGAGAATAACAGATGGAATCAGCCCAGTGACTGGTGACTCCTTTCTTGTTATGGAAAAGAGGTCTGGCGGGGAAGGGGGGGGTCTCATTTCTCTATTCTCTATCCAGTTGCAGAGGTTTTTCTTGCCTTGTCATGAAATTCTGGCTTTTGGGAGGAGACAGCATGAATATTCACCAGGAACTCATAAATTGCTGTGACAGCATTTCTTAATCACTCCTATAAAGCCTTCTTAGGTTATTGAACAACAGTCTCCTGTCCAAGTAAGGAGGACAAAAGGAGAAAAACACTTCAATATCATGTGTTTCCAAGAATGATTTTGAAGAACTGATAAAAAAAAAAAAAAAAAAAGAAAAAAAAAGAGAGAGATTAAAAAATCAAAACAAGGGCAGATCTCAGAAGAACTTGGGGTTGATCCAATAATAAGTTAAGGAAGTTCTGGAGAAGCTTGGGTGTAGCTGAGTGTAATTATGATCTTTAAATCCCCTGCTCAGCTGCAGCTAACCCAAATAGATACCTAAACTCACTAGGGGCCTCTTTGTTTGATGTTAAACATTACTATTATGAGAATTCAGTTCTGTGCAGCTCATCTCAGATTGCCCCAGTACGAAAAGCGCAGCAGCTGGTTCAACACTTGATCAGGTTTCAGAAATAGGAATTTTCCCTTAAGTCTCTCTTTAACTTGTAAAATATTCTCAAAACATTCCTAGCAAACATGGTGTGCTGCTTGAAGAACAGTTATGCATATTTTTTTAAAGGAACCAGAAGAGATTATTTTAATTTCTGCATAATATGATAAGATAGAATTTCTAATACTCGCAAAAAATGTGGAATTTGGTCTCTAGGACTTCCTCGGCTAGTCTGAGAAAGTTCAAAGTCAAGTCTCTAAAAGTCTTTGAATGCAGGTTGTTCTGTGTTTCTTATCACATCTTCTTGAGTTGAAGCTGGAATATTTCATGGGAAAAGAAAAGACTAACAAAATCAATCAATTGGGCACAATTAGGGAGCTCAGTCCTGAAAATTAGTGGCTATCAAATAAACATAACAGAGAGGAGAAAGATTTATTGATTCTGGTTGCCATTTCCAGGAATGTTTGTTTACTTTCTCCAGACACTACTTAATAGCAAAATAGGAGGAGAAAAGGGTTTGTTTGTTTACTTTCTCCAGACACTACTTAATAGCAAAATATGAGGAGAAATGGGTTTGAATTCCCACTGGCTGAAGATGAAAATGAAACTTCATGCTCATACTTCTTGCATTAATACCTTTGCGTTGGGTTTGTGTGGCAAGGCGTTGGTAGTGGTGAGCGTTACAGGGGTGGTATCTGTAAGAAGCTGCCAGAAGCTTCTCTTATATTCAATCAAGCCAATGCCAGCTAGACTGAAGACAGACTTACCACTGTTCAAGGGCATGTCCATCAGAGGCGGTGGTAGCACCTCTGTGATAACATATTTAAGAAGTGAGGCGAAAGCAACTAGGGAAGAGCTGCCAGAAGACACAAATGACAATATGTGAGAGAAACAACTCTGCAAACACCAAGGTCAGTGAAGAAGGAGAGGGAGGAAGCACTTCAGGTGCCAGAGCAGAGCTTTCTCTGCAGAAGACCATGGTGAGCAAGGTTGGCCCCTTGCAGCTCATGGAGGGTAACTGGCATCAGGTATCCACCTGCAGCCCATGCCCATGGAGAGCCCATGCTGGAGAAGGCTCCTGGCAGGGCCTGTGGATCCATGGAGAGAGGAGCCCATGCTGGAGCAGGTTTGCTGGCAGACCTTGTGACCCATGCTGGAGCAGTCTGTTTCTAAAGGACTGTACTCCATGGGAGGGATCCATGCTGAAGCAGTTATTGAAGAACTGCAACCCATGGGAAGGACCCACATTAGAGAAGTCCATGGAGAACTGTCTCCAATGGGAAGGACCCCATGCCAGAGTAGGCAAAGAGTGTGAGGAGTCCTGCCCCTGAGGAGGCATGAGTGACAGAGACAATGTGTGATGAACTGGCCATAATGCCTGTTCCCCACCACCTTGCACCACTCAGGAGGATGGGGTAAAGAAAATCAGGAGGGAGGTTGAACCCAGGAAGAAAGGAGGTGTAGGAGGAAGGTATTTGAAGATTTGGTTTTGTTTCTTACTATCCTACTGTGATTTGATTAGTAATAAATTCAACTAATTTCCCCAAGTCAAGTCTGTTTTGCCTGTGATGGTAATTGCAGAGCGATCTCCTTGTCCTTATCTCGAGCCATTAATCTTTTGTCAGATCTTTCTTGTCCTGTCCAGCTCAGGAGAAAAGTGATAGAGCAGCTTTGGCAGCCAACCCACCTTAAAATCTAGGCTTGGACATTCCTAATTCTGTTCCTGGAGGGCCCTTCAGTATGTTGTGGAAAGGGGGATATAACATAATCCATTAGCAATAAAGTGCCTTCATAGCCATTAGCACATTATAATGTTCTATATCTTATGTAACCAAAAACATAAGTAGGATAATTCATATTTTAGTGATTTTACTACTTATTATGTGAGACAAATTGAGTACAAAAGCTTTTTCCATGAGATTGACTGAATCAAAGCAATTACAATGACTATCTCTATTTTTTCTGCCATTAACCTCTCCCATAAAGTGCTATCCTTGTTCATGGCACAAGGTTCGGATCACAGTTCAAATGATGCCAGATTAAGTTGTTACAGAAACATATCACAGGAAAGACCAAAGGGTCAGGATAAATTTCCAATGATTCTGCTCCAGGAGGTCTCCTTCATCTTCCAAAAGCTCTCTGATCATCTGCCATTTCATACAGTCTGTCCCTTATTGCACTTTTGCCTTAATATTTGCACTAGATCTCTCAGGTCAAAATGCTTAGATGCTGTGAGCATTTCTTTCTGATACCCTGCATCACAGCCACCCCTGTGGTGTCTCCAGCTTTCCCTGATACATGCAGCTTTTTGCTCTCCTAGTTGTAGTGAGCATCCTCGGGTTCTTGGTGCAGGGGAACTGCCTACCTCCGCTGTTCCCAGGTCACCTGGAGGCTAGGGCAGTAGAACAGACCACAAAAGGAGAGGCCCAACCTTTTTAGCAACAGTGAAAAAGACACTTCAAGTGGCTTCATGATTCAGTGTGAAGTAGTAAGTGCGATCTTGTCAGCATGCATTTTACACAGTGTGCTCACACCTACTGGGTCAGGCTTCTCAACCAAGAGGGCTAAAGAATATGTCCTTTAGGAAACTTGATCATCCTTATGAATTAGATTAATTTTGAGCTGCTCAGCCCATGTCAAGTTCTAGGGATGCACAAAACTACAATTTCAGTTCTCTGTGGAAACTGGGTTAAAAAAAAAAAAAAAAGCTACATTAGATTTTAATGTACACTTCATTCTTGGACCAAAATATACATGCCTATGAACATCTATTTCTGAGCTGTTTCCAGTTCCTAGCCAGAAGCCATTTGCTAGAGAGCTATAATGTGACTGAAAACTTCTTAGATTCATTTTTGTTTGGTATTGGTAAGACAGGAGTTTTGGAATTGTTACCTATTTCTTTCCAAACTTACTTTTCTTTCTTTGGTCAGTAGAATTTATTGAAGATGTTACCAAAAGCAGAATGTTAACTGCTCTGTATTTATTCTGACATGATAGCAAGAAACCTTATTTTATTATGTGATTAAATTTATAATTAAAATATAATTACTCTTGTGTAAATCAGAAATAAGTATATTTTAATTAAAATTTGTTTTGTGAATTTAAAATGAATCTGTCAGTGATGAGTGAGGTATATATTTCAACACTAATTTCAGAACTAAATAGGAAGAGATATATAATTAAACAGTATACGGAAAAATGTATAGGTTTTTACGCTCAAGTAACTGTAAATTAACAAAAATGTATAGCATTTACTAATTACATTCTGTTTTTCTCAAAGAATAATTTTGTATTTTGTAAAGAATTTATTTTCATCCTTATGTTTACTACACCTTTATATCTATTCTTGATGACAACTTTGTATTTGATTATCTTTTCTATGTAAAGAATGCAAATTGAATGAACATTCAGGTTAGTATTAAAAAAATCATAGCAATAAAATAAAAATAAAAATTAAGCTTTTATATACACCTTCATCTAGATTATATATATATTCTTCTACTGTCAGAGTCCTGTCTTGGTTGAATTCTGATGAGTGAAGTCTGTGTCCAGGATCTCCAGATAGTTTCTCTGAATATGATCTAAGGAAGGGGAGGCCTTAACTGGAGGTAGAGGTTGATGAGAAGGTAATACTGACCTGTGGCAGTCAACAGGGAGGCAATAAATGAGTAATAAATGAACAGCAGCATTTGGGATATGGGAAACAGGGTGGGAATACTGAGCCAAGGGTGTGGAGATTAGGGGCTGCAGGAGAGGAAAGAGGCATTGGGAATGGGGGAGCTTAAAATTTGGGGAGATATTTGGTAGAGGGTTTAGAGAAGAATGGTGGTAGATGGGAAAGAATGTTAGGGTTCAAAAAGGATTACGAAGGATTTTTCTAATTTGGATGTTTGGGTACTGAAAGACTAGCTCTGGAGGAAAAGGGAGATTGGGTTAGTGAA
This sequence comes from Pedionomus torquatus, assembly GCA_013398155.1. NCBI lineage: Eukaryota > Metazoa > Chordata > Aves > Charadriiformes > Pedionomidae > Pedionomus > Pedionomus torquatus. The sequence continues at coordinate 72,595 of VZRU01015222.1, forward strand.
AGGTATGGGAAAATATTTGTCAGAGATGAAATAAATCTAAGCAGGGAAAGCTGGGGAGGAAGACGAGTGGCTTTGGTATGGGAGGTACATGCTTTGGAATGGCAGAGACCCTGGAAAAAGACAATGTGAGAGGGGACCTTAGACAGAACATCTTTGGAGTTTTTTTTATGCAGGAAAGACTACGGTATCTGAGACCTGGGACAGAAGTCACTGAGGACAGTAGAGTGTGAGGGGGATGTTAAGGTTACCAGTCTGGAGAATGTTTTTATCTGGGCCCTGATGTTAGAGAACAGGTATGTATGCAGAGAACTGACTCTCTGCCTCTATACAAAGCCCTTTCCATATTCTGTTCATAGCAATAGCAATAGCCCTCTTTGGACTAAATAACCCAGAGAATAACCTTACGGTCATGAATTACATGAATTCTGAGTGATTTGGGGAATTATTGTGCCATATTAGATTTCTTTACATGGCAGTCAATTTGAGAGATTGAAACTTAGTGTTTCTGAACTTGTTTCACACAGTAAGTGTGCCTAATAAATCCAAGTTTAAAACCAGACACTCTTTCACACAATGATATACATGACTTTCATCTTAGCTGTTTCCTTAAATATCTCTGCTCTGTAGGAAATTGGTCCTATGGTCCTAAATCCTTCTCTCAGATCCTAGACCCTTCAGTAGATGGGCAGATAATCCTACTCTCCATATGTTATAAGCACTGAATTTGTGTAAACTCATATCAGCACACATTAGCGTTTAACTTGAGCTTTAGTCTATTTTTCTTTTTGGATAGGGAAACACTGAGCTCACTCGAAATCTTGTCCATAATGCATGGTTATTTACAAAGCACTTGATACAGAAGTCATAGCACATATTTGTGTTGGCTGATAATCCTTTTTCAATGATGGATGAAGATCAGGTGTCATTTCTGATTCTTTTGGATGTGTCAGCTGCCTCCAGTACTGTTGACCATGAACTGACCTGCACTCTGGCAGTCTGGAAACAAGGACAAATAGGTTGAGTTGTGGAGCTCAAAGTTATGCACAGCTTTGAGCCCTGAAGCAGGCTGGCAATGGGTTGAGGCAAGGATCTCTTTTATGTTAAAACAAATAAATAAAAATCTGATTTTTCATTTCACAACATTTTTGTTAATACATTTACCTATTAACATTTTGATAATGCAGCTTTAGCACTCATCTAGGTCTGCTTGCTTATCTCATTAATTTTAAAAAGCATTGTAAACTTATACAAAATGTTCTCTACAAATATTACCCCTCACCACAGTCTTTTGCCTTTAGCTCATAATTCCTTTAACTGCCTCAAAAATAGACCAAAAAAAAAAAAAAAAAAAAAAAAAGCTGTACTCCAGCATGCTCAGAAATGCCACCCACCTCCCCCCTCTCCCCTACTAAGCAGCCAAACAAACTAGTCTCTGTTTCTCTGTAGGACCCAGGGGTATGAGGTAGGTTTTATTATCAAAGGTGGAGGCAGATAGCTCCTCTTGGATCCTTGCTGGCTCCATTGCCATTGTATCTCTGCTGTTCTCAGCGGTGAGAAATGGTGGCATGCTAATTTCCTTCGTTCAGTCAGAATTTGCATTATACACAGCTCCAGGGGTCTCTTTCATACTATATATCCCAATTTAAATGATGGGGGAGGAGAGAAGGGAAGCCTATGCTTTTCTGCCTCAGCTTCTCTGTTCAATGTAGGGCAGCAGAGATGTTACCTTGAGTTGCCTCCATGTTACAGACACAAAATCAACAGTCTGAAGTCCACCTGGAAACATTTGCCAACCACTTAGACATGGGTTCAAGCACTGCCTGTGTGTAAAGCTCTTCTCAGGAAGTCTATGCGAGCCATCAAACAGAGCCACCAGGTGACCCCAGCATCTAGGGACACGTAGAGAACTTTACATCCCAAAGTCAGAAAGGCATGGGTAGCACTGGCAGCATAGTCTGAAGGGAGCCAACTTCTTAATCCTATTCCTATGGCACAGCATGCCTTGCCGTCAGATCAACCATGGGAGGAGTTCATGTTTAATCTACTAGGCAGGTGCAAATATGAGATAAACAGATACAAGCTTCCCTACCTTGTATTTACTGGCCTCCTAGATACAATTATTCAGAGAGGTAGGTATTTAGGTGAAGAGATAATTCCACGATTGAGAGCAAATGTCGATCAGTGCAACACAGGCATCTTGGGTAAGCACTCTAAGGACAGAAAGTTTTACCTTTTACAAATGGGTGCAGTACAAGGATTTTACCCCCCCCCTCTTTTAAAGATTCAGTTACATGTCAGCAAAGCTGTGTGGTTAGCAATAACCTATGAAATCCTGCATTAGTAAGACACAGCTAAATCTATGTCCTCTAGCAAGAGAAGTAAGATTTGCCTACATTATATTAATTTTTCTAGTTCCTTGCTGAAGAGGGGAAAAAAAGAACAAATAATAAGGTGGTTGCTTACACAATCCTGACATTTGTCCACTCGTCATTGCTTTTTTTGGCCACTCTTTAGCCAAGGAAGTCATGAGCATTGGGAAGCAAATAGATTTCCCTGAGGGACCTGAACTAGTGCCATGACACAGCCAACAGCTACAGGCACTTGGAAAAAGTGCTATGTTGTGTCTTCCAAAAACTGTTCCCAGGGATTCATAATATTTGATGATTAGACCAGCGTTGTTTACTGTAGGGTGGCAGCTACACTCAGCACAAACTTGTTGCTTTATTATGCACTGGCTTAATCTGTTTGTGCGCCACTTTAGAAAAAGTGGTGATAAAGTCTGTAAAACATTGGCCATGGTGTAGTGCTATTTACTAAACTATGAATGTCAGTTTTCCTCTTTCCAGAGTACCGAGGATAGATGGATTTCAACTGCTTTGTAGTTTTAAAAAAGAAAATTACTATGTGTGATCGATTACTTTGAGGTTGGTACTATTATCTAGCCTCAAATCTGTCCCATAATCTTTTAATACTCCACCCCAGCCTTTGTTCATCACCATTCTTGGCTGCCTTCTCCATCAGCTATTAGTCAGCACCTCTGTATTTTTTCTCTAAGACATCTACCCAAGGTGTGAAGCAGGTGCAGGAGACAGACACAGCTGCTCAAGATTGTTTTAACATCAATGCTGTGTTTTTCGGTTGTAAAGTATTTCCAAATATTGCTTTCCTTAGTGAAGAGAAAACAACAAAAAGAGCAAATCTGGTTGTGTTCCCATAAACTAGTATCTAACTATTTTTAAACCTGATTTTTACTCACAGTTTTCATTGTAAGATTTCAGTTGACTGGGTTCCTTTGATTTAGTTTTGTTTTTCATTACTCTATAATCCTCTGTGGCTTGAGACAACAGGGATTGAGTTTCATTTACGTAGGTAAGTTATACAAGGAGCATTACCACAGCAACTAAGTTCCTGATTTTTAAGACAAAACATAGCTCTCCCCTCTATTCAGACAGGATTTACAAGTATTTTGCTAATCATAGTTCCTTTGATTTCCAAATGAAGTGCTGCCTATATTATTAATAGTGCTGTCAGCTTGACTGGTACAAATTGACCCAGCTGTTTTATGTCAGCTGAAGGGCTGGATTTTCAGTTTCAGAGTTTCCTGTTCTCATTTTCCTTTGCCCTGAGAGAAGGCACTGCCCAAGAAGTGATTGCACGAAATGTGTTGGACAGTTTGGTGGCTTTTGTTTAAGGAGTTGTTGCCACATCCTTCAGGGAATAGGAGGTGAGCAGGCTATTGTAGCATTAGCAGTAATATGTCCTGAAGCTTGAAACTCCCTGAAGAACTTAAAAAGTCCTCTTGTCTCAGAAGTACGAAACAAGTTCTCAAATAAAGACTACGTTCTGGCCTCACTTACATGCAAAAATCTTGTTTCTAGTTCTCAAAAGCAGTCAAAGTCACAAAGACCCTGCTTTTTTTCCACTGGAATGTGAAATTCTAAGAGCTCAGTGGAATGAACTTCTCAACTCCAAAAAATTCTTCTGTTTTGATACACTTCCATTTAAAAAAGTAGTAAGAAGACTCCAAAAAGAAACTCCTATGTAAGGGCTGTGGAAAAAAATACGGCCCAGTTGCCTTTATCTCACTTGCATTATAACCAGAACTCAGCTGATATCAAAGACATGTTATAAATCCCATTAGTTTGTGAGACTGTACCAACTGAGAGCTTGCAGAATTGCTAGAAACAGGCAAGAAGGGCTTGGGGATGAAGGGTCCTTGCTCTTGAACATACAGAGAATTACATCTAGATGTACGGAGAAAAGAGAGATTGTGCAACCTGTGGTCTCCCTTGCTGTGTTAATAGCACCTGTTCTAGCTTGATTTATGGTAGGGTTTACCTTATAAGTATCCTGCATAAATACAGGTTGAACCTCATCAAGTCCAGATTTATATCATGTGCAGGATGTCAAACATAGGCTTAACAAATGTGAAATGAGAGCCAGACATCTACATACCTACATTTACACAGGTTAGGGCGTTGTGTCAGCCCAGCCTTGATGGTACTGCCCATCTACCATCGTGCTGATGCCAGATAATGATGGAAAGCTGGTTCCTGGATCTAGAGTCCTGGGTCTTCTATCATGAGAACAATAATCTTTTCTGTGTGAGAGTGCCTTTCTGTAGTCTGAGCCATAGGTATTTTACAGGCATGTAGGCTGCATGGTGCACTGAGTTGCTGATGGCCAGGATTGTCAAAGTGGATTTCTGGTATGAGAATTGTAACAAAGGTTGATAAAACCTAGGTTACCAGGTGATCTGTGGATCAGCTCCATTGTCTTTGGAAATGGAGGTTGGACCTATCTCCAAAACACATGAACATGGAGAACACCTTGTTGAGAGTAAAGCTGTTTAAAAGGGACTATTTTTTTTCACTTTTTGTTGCCGTTTAAATTTTTACAATCCCTGCTGATTCTTCCTATGGAACTGAAATCTTGTAACTGAAGCAACATAGAAAAAGCAGTACAGAGTGCAATAAATAAAGCTGAAGTATGCTTTGGCTTCATTAACTACAGAGAAGAACTGTAAGAAAAAAGGGGACTAAAGTTGCCATCAACACAAAGAGTATAATTATATAATACAAAAAGTTTTTGTTTGCTTGTTCATTAGTTGTTAACTAGCACATCTGTAATCCTCCTCTTGCTGATAATTTAGGCAAGGGTCATGTGAATTCACTTTAAAAACACTGTACTTTAACTAAGGAACCTCCTAATATCCAACAGTGCGTTGTGTATTTCCAAGAACTGATCAGATGAGTGTCTGTGTTAATTTACTATCCTTAGTCCACCTGGAATAGGCCAATCCCTGATTAAACGCACACCGAGGACTAATCAATAAAGAGCAGTAACTTTGATCTAGTTGGTGTTGTTTCTGATTACATGAAGTAACGCTCTTAATGAAACAAGTTCTCTTGCCTTTCAGTGTAAAATCCCGTGTTTCAAATGGTTGCTTATTAAAAACATTATGAAATAGCAGCAAGAAGTTGCTCTTGTTTGCTTGCTTCAAATAGTGCAACAGCAACTTGCTCATGCCCTTCTATTTTTTTTGTTGTGTTTTGTTTGTTTTTATTTAGAGATTCTAACATGTGACCCAGAAGTCACGCTTTGATCTTTGTCAATAGCAAATGGCACAATTTCCTAAAGATACAGTTCACATCTATTTTGTAATGTTAAATGGGGCAAGTTGGTGTCACAAGATACAACTGCTGAATTCTCTAGAGATGAGTCCTGACTTTAGCTGACATACAAGGAAGAAAAGCAGGACCGGTACCAGACATCTGTGTGCCGTAGGTCTGCTTTGATCTGCCTCACATGTGTGTATTTTATTTCCTTGCAATGCAATGAAACATACCTGTTCACTAGCTCTGATCGGGATGCCAAGGCATCCCAGAGTTTTCTGTCTAAGGTCTGCCGTAAAGAGCTGAAATATCACTGAATTTGAGGATGGAAGTGGAAATTCACCCTTCCTTGCCAGGATTAATTTTAGTTTGTGTTGACAGACTTTATACTCTTCCTAATCCTTCCCTTCTGGGGTTCCTGCAGTTTGGAATGGACCAAACTCTTCTGCATTAAAAATAAAAAATAATACGGCCACTGTCAATGACTTTCTATGTATCTCACTGCTCTCTCCTGTTTGGCACATGCTGCAGATGTGAACAGATTCTACAGATGGCTTTAGTTATCTGAGCCAGCCTATGAGGTATGGCTGTACCAAGTTTTCTTGTACTCTCCAGATTTAGTCTCTGGCTTACCTAGGTCAGAGTCCTGGTTGGAGCATACCAGAGCTCCTTGTTGGCTTGTGTGTACGTCAGGGAAAATTTAGATAGAGATGGGAGGGAGAAAGGAAGAACAAGAAATTGATTCTGGTTCCTGCTTTACTGCCAGTATGTTTTTTCAGGTGACTCTCACCTGAAAAATGATGCCAGAAGAGTTCTCATGAAACTTAGAGAAGGTGTTTTCCCCTCTAGTCTCTCTCAGCTTATAGGTAACCTCTCTGTAACAAGACAGATATGAAACAGTTTAGTAGAGAGATCTCTAAAGTACTCTTACTAGTACCACTGGCACACTCTCCTATCTGTGGAGGATATGCTCCTGAAAGGTGTAATGGTTAGCAAGTCGTGACAGGCACACAAGTTAAATACATGGGGCAAGGTTTGCCATGGGGTGGACAGAGTGGCAGAAGCAAAATTGTTAGGATGGTCAATCAGCTGAAAGAGAAGCTGACTTCTCTTCAGCTGAGAATGTTGATTGAAATGCTGATTTGCATTTAAAAACACAGCTCAAGGTATGACCTATGTACTGACCTGAGATTTTGATTGGTACCTCACTTTACAAGATGATACTGAATCTTCTGGGGCCTCTTCCAGACCTTCTTGGAGTGGGCCACCATTCTGGAAATGTTTATCAACTTACAAGATTGAATGCTTGATACAAATTGCTAGTGCATGCTTTCTTGGTGCCTCTTTGTGAGTAGTCATATTTTCATCCTAGTCATCGTCGTCATCGTCATCATCATCATCATCATCCTCCTCCTCCTCATCATCATCAATCTTCTCTTCAAAGCTGATAAAATCAATCAAAGGTGAAGGGTAGAAAAGTGGGATAATGGCAAAACGTAGCAGAGCAGTGGTGAACACTTCATGCTTTGCAGCGAAACTCCAAAACAGAGGTAAGATAGCAACAGATTTTTGGTACACAAAAACACAGTAACTGTGTTTTACAGCATAATAACAGGGTGTTGCTGTGTTATTACAGAACTTGGGCAACTGTTTGGTCCCCAGACCAAACCACTTCTGGGCATCCACAAGAGCAACTTCTGGGCATAGGTCCATGGGAACTTGGTGTTCTGATTTGAATGTCATAATTATTTTAGGTTTTCCTGGGGTTGTCTGGTAGCTGTGAGTAAGCCTTACAAAACTTAATCATTGGCAATCAGTCAAAATGGAGTTGGGATTTCAGGCCTTCCTTAGCAGGGGCAAATCTTACCCCTCTCTAATTAGTAAATTAAGAATCTTCTTTGGTACCCCGTAAGTTTTCCATTGACAGGATCTAGTTCTTTTCATAATCATCAATGTTTGTTAAATCAGCTCCCCAAAAATATGAGGAATTTAAAGATGCACTTATGTCCAAAAAAAACCTAGGAAATTCTATTTTCTTAAATCAGCCTAAATGATAGGAAACCACAGGGGTATCCTTAGCCATAAAAAAAAAAAAGAAAAAAAAAAAAAAAAAAAAAAGAAAATCTAGAATATATTAATTGGAGTTCTGGTCAACAATGAAAGTCAAAATTAGCTTATTTATTTGTATAGATCTGATCATATATCAAAGTAGATGTAATAAAAGTGGCTGAGATGGTTATGTATTTATATTGAAAAAATAGTTTTACATTGAAACTAGGGAAAAATCCTGCAAATCACTGAGACGAGTTCAGTAAGTTGACACGTGCATCCTTCATTTAGAGCACTTTTAACAAATGACAGCCAATACATTGGGTCCCAGGTATCTACAGTGCTGAAAAGATCAAAATAAAAATAAACAGCATATTTGCAGTGGCTAATAGACTACAACACAATCTTTTTCCTGAGAAAGTGTCGGTATTTTTGCAACTATAAAAATTCCTGTTTTCCTTCTTATTTCACATAGTCTTTTATCAAAATTTAAGTACTTTTAAATTTGGGTTAGTCACCTGTTTTTTTGTTTTTGTTTTTGTTTTTTTTTCTGCTGAGAGTTCTATTTATACCCAAATTAATCCAAGAGGTGTCTGCATATGAAGATGGAAAACATTTTAATTTTGACAAGCTTACCAAATGTCTGTCTTTGAATAATTTTCCTAACAAACAGATGCTGGGAAATGAATATCCATGAAATAGGGGAAAATAATCTGGATGCCCATTGTGATGCAGACAACACTTTTAGATCTTTATGTCTTTAAAATGCCCTATGATAGACAATTATTTACTTGCTTACATGTCACTGCTTGGATTTCCTTCTGCATTGCATACAGAAGCAAGAAGGGAAGAAGAATATGAAAGGGAAGCTGTCAATACCTGCTATTGACTGTGTTTTGAGCAGTTTAACTATCTTGATGTTGAATTTAGGATTTTTTGCTTGTTGACTTTGTAGATATCAGACACAAATACTTATTCTTCATGGTGGTTTTTGGTTATAGCATACTGAATGTCATATGCTTTTATAGCCTAGCACTTCAGATGAGACAAAAATCTACAAGCAGACAGATCTTCTATGGCTATGCTGAGATGTTTTCTTCCAGTCAGACAATATTGCTTGTATTTAATATATTTTGCTACTTGCCAATGAACAGTTGTTCAACCATCAAAGAAAAGAGGTCAAAAGTGATATCAAAATCTCATTTATGACTCAAATATTAAGGGAATCAGAATATAAGCATGTGTGAGACCACTGTCCCACTGAAAGAACTGAATGGACTTTTAAAAGAATGATTTTGAAGGTACTTTTTCCTGTTAGGATCTGCGGCAAAGTCAGTGCACTCTGACTCAAAGATACATCAAAGTCGTCAACAGGTCTGAGGGATCGGTATTGATTCCTGCATGAAGTTCTGGTACTACTGAGGTCAACAAAAAACCCCACTTATCTCAGTGAAACCAAGGTTTCATTGCTTATCTTTACTCATTATTAACAAGAGTAAATTTCAGACAGTCTCATTAAATTAATCTGGTGTTTCATTACATAGAAGGGTTCTCTTACCACACATAATAAATAACAGGAGTAGAAGAGCAACAGAAAAGGCAAAAGCAATATAAAAGTGAGCAGGGATAGGAGCAAATAGGAGATTGCAAATATGAGCAGGTTTGGCTTTTTTTTTTTAAAACACAGGTTTAGTATTGCTTCTTTTATTAGTCCTTCCCACCCTTGGAGATATCAATGATCCCCAGTTTCAGAACTCAAATAACCCAGTTTCTATCCTTGCATTCTTTTTCACAATTAAGTTCAAATTTCTGTGGGAAATATAAAAAGGATTAAGATTTATCTATATAACAATTTATAAGGCTTTCCTTCACAATCAGCAGTTTTCTATTTTGCCCTCAGATATTCACACAACATCTGAGTGCCTTGCAAATGTTAGTGAATTTATGCTATAACCTCCTGGAGAATTAGAGGAGAAAAATTATCTCTATTTTACAGCTGCAGAATGGAGACAGAAAGACTTTGTGATGGGCCTGAGGTCTCTCACTGGATTTTTCAAGCTCTGTGTTTAAACCACAGCACTTTCTTAGACTCTGATTATCTTTGCTTTGGGGATTCTAGCTTATTTAAATTCTGTTCTCTTGAACACTTTTCTCTAGGCCACATCCATGCAAAAATGACTCTTAACCTCAACAAATATCTGGAAAACCACTTGTCCAGAAGAAAGCTAGAGTTTTTATTCCATGTTTACTGTCTGCTGTAGCTTGAGAGGCAACAAAAAGAGAGTAGAAAATATAACCTGAAGGATCTCAGAACTTCTCTGAAAATATAATAAATGCATAGGGATTCAGATTTAATAGATTTCCTCATCCAAATTTTGCCTGGGACAGATATACTAGAAGCTCTTCCAACTGAACTTGAGTTATGTTGTTTCTTCCACTGTTAGAATTATTAACATTTCACCACTTTTTTTCCCAAAGCTATTTCTTGCATAATTGTCCCTGAGTATCATATGATCTGCTTTTAGATACGGTTTCATTTTATGAGGGCTGGATTACAGTGTCATGATGCCTTTCTCTCTGCATTGGATCTGTGCAATTCATAAATCCACCTTGGTTTTAACACTTAGGAAGAATGCAACCAGATGATTTGTTGACAGTCTATTTTGTAAGACAGACAGGAACAGCTAGATTTGCTGTGCTCCTGGAAGGAGTTAATACCCGGTAAGCTACATTATGCAGTACTCAATCCTGCTGTTGTAAGACTGCTTATAGCTGTCAGCTGTCTTGCTAAGGATTATCCATGTGTGCTATGCTTACACATAACTATCATTTGGTAACTGTTTTATTTGTTTTGCAATGATTTATATCCAGTTAAGTTCTTTTAAACTGGAGATGTAATTGTTCTCTGACATCTACTTTGCATGAATTTCGTGCAATGCAGTTATACCTTTGCATAGTTATTTATGCAAAGGTAGTTTATTCTAAATAAACATAGAATCATAGAATGGTTAAAGTTGGAAGGGACCTTAAAGATCATCAAGTTCCACCCCCCCAGCCATGGGCAGGGACACCTCACACTAGAGCAGGTTGCTCAAAGCCATGTCCAGCCTGGCCTTAAACACCTCCTGGGATGGGGCATCCACAACTTCTCTGTGCAACCTGTTCCAGTGCCTCACCACCCTCACAGGAAAGAATTTCTTCCTAATATCGAATCTAAACCTCCCCATTACCCCTTGTCCTATCACTATGCTTCCTAACAAAGAGTCCCGCTCCAGCTCTCCTGTAGGCTCCCTTCAGAAACTGAAAGGCTGCTAGAAGGTCTCCCCAGAGCCTTATCCAGACCGAACAGCCCCAGCTCCCTCAGCCTGTCCTCATAGGAGAGGTGTTCCATCCCTCTGATCATCTTTGTGGCCCTCCGCTGGACCCATTCCAACAGTTCTATGTCCTTTCTCTGTTGAGGACTGATAACAGAAAATACTTAGGAGAAAACTTGATTACAACACTTCTATAATATGAAAATCATCCTGACAGAACCAGCACATCTTATCCCTGAATATATTGAGAGCCAACACAGTCATAAAGTGTTCTCCAGGTTTTCCAAGGTGAGGGATGGAGTAAAATGAGGCGAGAGGAATTAAGTTATTGGGAAGTTTATTTATTTACGAAAGTGATCAATGAAATCCAGAATTTAGGACGTCTAAAACTTACCCTGTGGTTGTCCTAATTTATTCAATATGAAGGGTCTTGCACATCCAGAAAGTGGAAAATTCCAGACACCACCAGCATTGACTGGTGCTATGCAATATGTGACTCTGGGCAACATGATGTCTTTAAAATAAGCCCTGTTTTTAGCAAGGTTTTGGACCAAATGGTTTCCTGAAGTCCCTTCCAAACTGAATTGTTCAGTGACTCTTTGCTCCTACTCCTGCTCACTCTAGAGCTATAGCTGTGCAGAGTTATGTCCATGACCTTCCACATGACCATGTTTCCCAGCACTTTGAATTCCAGAACTATATTCAGCACTAATTTCCGGGGGGTGGGGTAGGGGGTGTATGGACACTTGTGGGGTTCTGTGCCTGAGTTAATGCACCTTGAGCAATGTAGTACTGACACTGTAATCTTCTCTTACTTCCACCAGCAGTTGGAGCTGCTGCTGTCCCTCAATTTACCACCAAATCCTTGAGGGCTTATATGAAACATAAGTTAATAAACCAAACTGCACCTGTAGTTACACAGTCTGGAGGCAGTTGGTTGTTCACACATTGTTTTCTTATGGACTCCCCATTCTGGGAAAGGATTTCAAGGCTGCCTGTCCTTCATGAAGCCAAGTCCTGGACAGATTACTAGTTCAGATAGGTTGTCATATAAAAAGCATAGCACTAATTAACACCAGACCCAAGACAGCTGAGGAAGCAGCACAGCTGTGTTTTCATGGTGCTGAGTCAGCCAATGCCCACTATACAGTTAATCTGCCCAAGGAGATGACTGTACATCACAAAGAAGTGAAAGTTTCATGTGCATGCTGTTCATTGACATTTGCAGGATTTGCAACTCCAGTTGCAGTCACTAGATGAAAATGAAGTAATTTAGTTTAATAATGCCGATGCCAAAATGGTAAAACACACAGGACAATTATATTGGGAAACTGTCATCATCAATTTTATTTATTTTTCTCATTGTGGCATTGTTTGAATAGTATATTTCCAACCATTGGGAAAGATGATGAACAGAGTAACTGAGCTGAAGCTAAATCACTCATAAATCCATCTTTCAGCAAGGTGATGTGTCATTAATTCAGACACCAGAACAAGTAACATCATTAAATATTATGTCACACTTCGTCCAATTCCTCCATAGAATAATTTTCTTAATACCGTGTTTTTAAAGGAAATTAGTAACAATCAATCAAAGATGTATGTGCACCATTCTAATTATGCACTTTGCCAATATCATAAAATCAGTATGTCTGGTGCCTTATCAAGTATGTATACAAAGTGCAGCAGAAATATTTTATCTCTTCTACATAAGGATAAAATGGCTTATTTCTTTCATATATGACCCAGAGGACTCATTGCCCTAAAAGAGATGAAGAAATCTGGGTAGTTTAGGCTGAGAGGTGGAGAGTGGAAGCAGACAACACTGTCCCACAGAGAGATGGACCTGGGTGCAACCATTTCTTGAGTTTCCTACCTGACAGGGAGGTTCCACATCACTACAGCATCACTCAAGATCTGACATCAATCTGAAATTATCTTGATTTGATGTTAATGAAGATGTGTAAATCTAAAAGTCAAGCTAGCATTTCTTTAAGCACAATAAAATCCTGGCAGGTTCTTGAACTTGCTGGAGAGCAGAATTATGGCATAAATAATTGACGGTATAAGAGAATAGAAAAAATTCTACCAAATTTTTAACATAAATTATTTAATATAATATATAATTAATTATAAAATATATAATTATTTCTGTCTAGAAATAATTATAGTGTCATATTTTTATGACTTATGTCAATGTTTTAGATGTTGATAAGTACTAATGATACTATTACTAAAGCTGAAGAGCTTATTTTTCTTTGAACTGTAGACAGCCCAAATGTTTCTAATGAGTATTGTGCTTTGTTACATTAGTAATGATTTGAAAAATGTGTCAACATACCTATTTATCCATTTATCTACTGGTTGGTCTATTCATTGCTCTACACAATTTCCCCCTTACTATTTGAGAAATTGTGGGAACTGTCCTAAACCAAATAAACCCTTTGACTGAGTAAGGATGTACATGTTTTTGTGAGAATTTACGAGATCTCTTCTAGGTGAAAATGAACATTTTCTGTAATCAGTGGGAGAGTTAGGCTATAACTTAAACCATGATCTGGGGTGCTCTATTTGTTTTCTGCCAGGCAACACAGAGGTCCCAGTGTGTGCCTGGGCCATGCACTGACTCAAAACCATCTTGCTGAAACAGAAGGGCAGATCAGAAGTTGCACGGGTTAAACAGTAAGGTTTGCTCAGCCACACCTGAGGGTGAGTCAGGCAGGAGATGCCAACAATAAAGAAGAGCAAATGGACTTGATCACAGCCAACATCAGATGCTTCTGAATCAGTTGGCTATTCTCCTTTGGCAGCTCAGGGATCACAATAAGTACGAAAGGCATGGGATAGAATTGCACGAGCAAGTGATCCTTGTTCCAGGCATATGGACAACTCTCAGTATATAGAAAGACAGCTAAGAAGAGTCCTTAGCTCCTAAAGGCACTGGTAGCTCTTAATAATCCTGCTTTGGGTAGGTTTTCCACAAAAATGTCTGGCACTTCCTTTTACTTCCCAGGAGAAGAAGCCATCCACCACACCCCTGCCTCAGCCCAAGATGAATAGAAATCTTGTATTTTCTCTCCATCTTGCCCAAAATGGCTTTCAAGTTTATGAGCTATTCTGTTGCCACATATGAATCCAAAATGAGTCTATAAGAATCATTGTAGGTTTTTCATGTAAATACAGAATCTGTACGTAGCAAAAGAAAGAAGTAGAAAAGAAAATAAAGGAAGAAAAGCAATCAGGACCTTGACTCCACTCACTGCAAAATTTAAGAACAAGAACAATTCTTCTTACTTCACTCATATGAGAAAGTGCAGTGCTCTCACACACACCCACATCCTCTCACAGGCTTTCTTTCTGTTTTCCGGATGCTGTCAGAGACGTCTGCCTTTGTTCAGTCATCCTTGCTCCAAGTTTCTTTAAATTACAATTGGGTAACCTTCCAGATTCTGGGGGAACCCTTTGCCAGAGGCACTCTTGGGGACACTGTCCCTATTTTTTGAAACTGAGGGTTGCTAAATTAACAAGGGGCTGACTACAGGTACAATTCTTTGTTATTAGCAGAAATCCTGTTTTACCAGCAAGTATTTTAAAGGACCTTATTAGAAAAGTTAACTTATTGTGCATTTATGTTCTTGTGCTTTATTTTCTGTAAAAAAAGACTCCAAGAGTATCACAACCTCTCTGTGTGTGTCAGATCAGGAATTTGTACCTTAGCCTGGTCACCTGCTACCCTTGTTCTTAGGAATCCCAAATGTACAGGCACAATTTGAACCAATTTCTCCAAAACAGTTTCATTTTTTCACTCTCTCTCTGTGTACGTGGCTCTTAGGCACGTGCAAAAACCTGATATGTACCAGCCTGAAAGGACAGGTCAAGGTCTGTTTTATTGACAAGCAGAGATGGCCTCGATCATTCAGCTTCTGCTAGCAGCCCGTATCATCTATGATGTGAGAGTTGACTGGCCAGCCCTCAGGAGTCCTTTAACTTATGAATAAATACAGAGACTAGAAGAAGCAGGGTGGAGAATATTAAAAGATGGGATCTACATGTTTTGGGGAGGAAAGAAGCTGCCTTGAAGGACTAACATCTGTCCTTTGGGTAGCAGTGGTGCTTGTATCTAAAGTGCTTTTGATTTTGTAACCGTCTCCCCAGAGTAAGTCACAGCAGAGCGAAGAATCCAAGGGACATGCTGTGAGTGGCAAGAGAAGCAGTGTTACTCCAGGGTGATCATGACCAAATTCAGCCACCCAACCTGGTCAGGACAGTGAGATCTGCACCTGTGGACAGGGCTAACCTTCACCTGCTGCACCCCATGTCCTTGTTATGGCTTATAAAACTGTGGCTGTGAGCTTTTCTTCTGCTTTGGTAGGGTAGCATGGTCACTGGGTAATGTCTGCTATCTGTGGTATCATGACCTTCTATCTTGGGGTAAGTTTTGGCCTTTGGGTTGGCAAATCCAAGTGTGTCCAAAAACAAGTGTGTTTTGAACTCTGTTTTATTACAGTAAGGTTACATCAGCTCATTTATCCTGGTTACTTGCAATATGATAGGAAAAAGTTCAGCAAGAGCTGGAACTATATCTCCGGCCTAGCTTTGAACCTTATTTTAAATACAAATATCTCTCCTTTTCAACATAGTCAGGAAAGATAGAGTCATCTTTATTCCTGATATCTCAAGCAAAGCAGTGAGTAAATATCAAAGATGTTAAGGCAAGGCAAACATATCCCTTTTATCTTTGTGGGCAGCACTAATGACACAGGGTGAAATTTATCCTCTTATCAAAGGTCAACACAAACCTAGGCACTACTTCAAAGATGCATTGATCCTATAACTGGCTCCTGGCACTGAGGTGAATTTCACTGAAGTCCAAAACTTATGAGAACTAATAGATTTTATATATCTGTGTAAAAATAACAGTGTTCAGATACAGACACACATAGCAATCCACACCAATTATCTTGATTTTGCTGGGACAATATACTGCTTTTTATCTTGTGTTCTCATATTTTGGACAATTCTTCCTAGTCAGCCATCCCTCCCTCCCTCCCACTTAATCAGTCAAAACATCCATGCTCTTCGTGGCCATGCAATATTTACTCAAGCTTTGTGTTTACCAAAGCTGTGTTGCTGACAGTCCAGCAACTGAGTGTTTCGTACTGAAGATACTGCTTGGTTTGAAGGGGAAAACAAGAGTGAGGACACTGTCAAAGCCATTCTTTCAGGTCTCAGTGAATAATCATAGCAAGTGTCTAACATTTCCTACCACATTCAGCCAGTGCTCCAAGCTACCAGAAAGCTCTTGCAGAGGAGGAACATATGAAAGACAAGAGAGAAGGAAGCAAAGCAAATGCAAGTGCAAGTTAAAAACTGATGTCTTTTTTGTTAGTGGTCACACACGTCACTGCGTCACTGCAGAGGAAGCACAGGATTTTTATATTGGAAGCATGGCCACGCTGGGTGTGAACATCTACATTGTAAATACTGTAGGAGAAGATATGGCATCTGCAGCTGGCTTTTTTTTTTTTTTTTTTTTTCTTTTGTATTTTCTTTCTGTGGTTGTATTTTAGCAGGGTGTGACAATATTTGCAGTCTGAGAAATAGCATCAGAACGTCTAGTATTCCTGTCTACAAGCAAAAATAATGAAAACATTTCAGCTAATTCACTGTACCTTCATGTGCATTAGTCACTGGTCCCTGCATGCTCTAATTATAGATTGCCTTGAGGTTACAACTGCAGGGCATGAAGCAAAGACTTTAGAAAAGTTGTTTTGGTATCACCTTCTTTTCTTGCTAGGCTAATGGAGAAGCCTGCTTTAGATATAGATCTGTGCTTGAAGCTGTCCTGTTCTCTGAACGTGATTGTAGAAGTTAATATGATTATGGTGGTCAGCTGAGACAGACTAGGAGGTGCTGTGCTCAGGATAGGTGCACCTACCTGGTATTGTGTTCTTCCTTCAGTCCTGAGAAAATTGGATAATTTTTTTGATTTACAAGACTAAGACATCAAGAATTTTTACATAACTCATCTGTGTGTTTTAACCTGAATTGCTCCAAATAAATAGCACAAGCAGCTAAATCCCATGTGCTATGCCTCACTGTACAAGTTATAATTTATTAAACTGTTGTATTCATGAAATTAAGTCAGAATTCCCTTGTTCAGTCATGTACATGATTGCTTTGGGGGCTCCAATAGGTCAAACTCTGACAGTGTCAACCATAATTATCTCCTGAATATATTTGCACCCCCTGCAAAAGCCTATGTTTGTTTGATTTTGGCTTATTTAAGAGTGTATTCATTAGTTTACAAGCTTTTGTGAGGCTTTCTAAGCTTCAAACATGTGACTAAAATCTACAAGAAACACATATTCCCTGAAGATGTTATTATGACATAAAACATGTTGGAGAAAATATTTATATTTCCATAAAAAATTCAAGACATAATGTTTATTTTTTGCACACTGATGTAGCTATCTGTATGTGTTGGAGCCCATGGCGGTAAACATACGGTAATGCACATTAACTTGTTTTTTCTGAGTTAGTGGCTTTAGACATATATGATAAATTTATAATCTCCTACTTTATAATGCATTTGGAGCTTCTAAAATGTGACATCTACTGATGTTCTCCACCAGTGGACTGAAGTGGTTGGTCCAGACACAGTGGGTGCTATTCAGGTGGAAGGCTTGCACAGTGCAAATGTGAAATATCAATAGCATAACTGAAGAATTAATACTACAATGAGTGAGACAGCTGGAAACACCCTGTTAGTGTGCTGAAGGTCAGGGCGCGCAGCTGAGCACAGCTGAGTTGTGGTAACATAACAAATTGTCACCTATCCATTGAGTCAACATGACTGACCTTGAGTCTGCCACAGCTTTGGGGAAAAACACATTAATATAAAAAACTCTTTGACTGACTTCTTGTCAGCCAATGGAAGAAATACTGTTTCTTTCCCAAATTTTATTAATTTGTTCCCTACTATCACATTTAGCATGTATTAATAACTAAATAAATAACATACTTGTGCTGAAACACTTGCTGCTTGTTACTATGTGTTTAGCAGCTTGAGGCTGGCAGCTTGTGATATTTAGACCTTTCATTAATAGGAAATTAGGTCTCGATGATCTTTAAGGTCCCTTCCAACTCTAACCATTCTATGATTCTATGAAATCACAGGTACTTTGAGGGAAAGCATCTTTTGAGCTCATACTCCCTTTGATATTACACAAAATGTTATTTGTGAGAAATCATAGCACACCCCCCCATTATTTATATTCAGCTGAACCTGTTGCATCAGTTCTGCTCAGTGTTCTTCTCATTGCTAATTCTTTTATAAAAACATGCTTTAAAAAATAAAATATTTTTCTCAAAACAAATATCTGACAGCTACAGACCAAACCAGAAACAAAGTTTATATTCATTTCAATAAAATTAAAAAAAACAAAAACAACCCCCCAAAATATTTTTTAAAAAAACAGAAATTTGCAGTAAAAGAAAAATCTAGCATTGTATGAAATACTGAACTGGCACCTATATATGAAGAAAAGTCGGTTACAAAAATAATATAAACCCATTTTGACTTCCACCTAACTATTGGCGTTCACTAAGAAAACTAAAAGGAAATAGTGATAAGAACCCTTTCCTATCAGTACAGAATAGTGACATCTGTGAAACATAGATGCCTATGAAATACCAGCAGAATTAAGGTGTATCGGGATTAAGCCATGTAAGGATGGGGACCATGGGTAGGCAAGGATCAGGTTCCTCTACAGTAGAAGTGAGCAGGGTAGGCTGAGCAGAGAGTATGGAGAGCAACCCTCCAAGTGGGTGGGACATGATTTCTGTGAGAGCTGATGAGAGCAGGGAGGAGCTGGTTTTACTGAACCGTACAACCTTCCTCTAATGAAACCCCACATAAACATATGAGGTCAGTTTGGAACGTGGTCAGAAATCTGAGTGATCATAACTAGATCTGTTTAGAAAATATAAATCCATTTGGCTTAATAAAATATTTTGGAAAATAGTTGCCTTCTGAGTTGGGGTAAAAAGTAAAATGAACAGTCCTCACTCTCTCCTCCCACTCCCAACATTACATGTAATTTTTTTATTTATTTCACCAGAAAGACATTTCTCAAAAAAAACCCAAACGGTGTTTACAGAGAGCTTTGGCTTGCTAGTTTTCTGACTGCCCAGAAAGTACCACTCAGTTTCCTCTTCCTTTCCATAACTGAAATTATTAGTTTTCATCTGGGGTTACTATCAATTAAATGTGAAGCCTTTTTGTCCTTCAGCTCCTCTTTGCTGATGCCTGTTCAGGGAGTTTTATCAGCTTTGTAGCTTTCTCCAAAGGCTGAAATTCAGAGGGCTATAACATGTGTAGCTGTAGTTCTCTCAGTTACAGAATAGAAAAATGAAAATAGCCACTGAAAAATTCAATTTTATGGAACAGATATTTTCTGTTTGAATGAAAATAACCTTGATAAAAAATTGCTGGCTAGCTCACCCCTCAAGTCTTCTCCAGACATTCCATTTAGATATTTACCTCTGATATCATATACCACAGCAGGATGGAAGCTGACTCTCTGCAAATTTTAGCTTTTACATTAAATTATGTATTTTAATGCTAGAATGCCCCTTGACTCACTGGCATAGTGATGATTCAAGAGCAGCAAATTATCATAAAGGTAATTTAGTAGTAACGATATGACATTTGCTAGTTGTATCTTTGGTTATATCAGGAAGGGACAAGATGCCTATGTTCTGCACAATTATTTTTGAACTGCATCTGATGTTCACTCATTAAAACCTGAACTTCCTGAGATGAGAGATCAAGAAGTTTTTATGTTTTGTTTGGAATTTAAATATTCTAATAGTTGAATGTTATATTGACATCCACTTGCACATGCATGTGTGAATGTTTGTGTGTCTATACTTCCATATAAAAGAACTGCACATCTTTCCATAGAGATTTCAGTCAATGAAATTCTTATCAAATATTTGAGCCTCTTCTATTTTTCATACCATCCTTTCTACAAATGCTGGAGTTGAGGTTTCAGAATAATTACTTTTTAAAACCTGCTTTCATATATTCGTACTTATATTTTCATTGACATTAACACAAATTATTACAACGCTATTCAGAGATACATCAGAAATTTTCCTGAAAAAATATAGGAAAAGACAAAGCTTATCTAAAATAGAGTATATGAGTTAGGCTTCAAGTATGAGATGACTAGTTGATCATTAATGTTCTCCATTTAATATCAATATTGGAGATGACTGTTGTGGCATGTGAAATAACTCTCCTCTGTACTAGAGGGCAGGTCAAAACAACTGTCTTACCCCTTCATATCATACACAAAGCTTCTCTAAAAGACAGTACTTAAATTAGGATAAGGAATTCCCCCTAAAAATGTCAAATTGTGTGATTTGTATTTTCCTCTTATTTCTATATCCTCTCTCTTCTCTCTCTAATTTTTTACTAAGTTTACTAACTTAATTTTAATAAGAAAAAATTTCAGTCAAAACCTGTAGTCTGTTACTATCTTTTCTTTTTTTTTTTTTTTTTTTTTTNACAGAAGTTAGTAACAGACATTGCAGAAGCCAGGAGATAAAAAGGGCTGGAGTGGAGATGGGAAAAGAATCAAGAAAACAATTATCCACTAAGAAAGGCCACTCCATGAAAGGAAAGTAAAGGCTCACTCTCCTCTGGGGTAAAGGAGGGTCAGAAGAGAAACACATGATCATGAACAGGCCCATAGCAACCCATGAAGTAATTTGCAGTTAAAAGAGGCTCACAGCTGAAGTATCCAAAGGCTAAAACTGGTAACAGAGCAGAGGCATAACTGTGCCAGTGACAAACTACAGTGAGAAGAGCAACTCAGAACCTTAGAAATGCTGGAGAAGTGTTCTGCTTGAATTTTTCTGTTTTGTCGTGGAGGGAGGGAGCTTTCCTTGCTTTGAGTGAAAGAATCATCAACCTGTATGAAGTCAACTATGTGAGAGAGATGGGAAATCAAGGGACAGACAACTCGATATTGAAATGATAACTAGTCTTATTCCTCCACTAAGCTTTCACTGTAGTATTCTCTTTATTCTCATAGAGGACTACTTTCCTTAGTTATGCACTTTTGAGGAGGCAGTAGTGCTGTATTTGTGTTTAGTTCAATGTCACTTCATGCATATAGTACAAATTTGGGAAGAAGCAGATCAATATTGTCAATGTCTTGTCTTCACTATTAGAAAATATTTTTTCAGGAAGGTGATGGAGTAATGAAAGGAGCATATTCATCAAATCACAGAATATATGATTTAGATAAAGGGAGAAGAATTTATTTTTATTTTCTTAAAAAACCCAGAACATCTGGTTACATACTGTGATGGGAAAATGTATGTGTCATCCTCTGTTTTTGAAGATAACAATAAAGATTTATGATCTAATTCTGTAAATCTATGTCAGACTGCTATAAATTTAGGAATAATTTGCTTTGATAACTAACTGGAAAATTAGTGTCATTCCTAACAAGAACGAACATGTTTATAACAGAAACGTGCTGTGATAAAATTCCCTAAGAACTAAATATCCTGGAAAGAATTTTAATTCTTATAAAGATAAGTAATTGAAGGAATGCTAATTCTCTGTTTACTAGGAATGACTAGGAATGACTGCACAGCACGGCTACATACCAAATGTATTGAAGGGTCTGATAGTATTTTTACAGGAAAGAAACTTTTTTTTTTTTCCAGATCTCTAAATACACTTTGGTAACTAAAGAAACATAAGGAAAATTAGCATTACATTGTGAAACATTTCCCCACAATTTTATAAAGAACTGTTATGAATTAAACACTGGAACATGCCTAGTGGTATGGGAGTCATGGCAATCAGATGTCATACAGGCAAAGAACTTGGCAAGAAGAAAAGGATGTCAATAGTTTGGTGGTCAATAAGCATTTCCAGAATTACAAATGGAAAGCTTTCAATCTGCAGTAATGATTTTAAAAGCAATAAAAATGAAATATTTCTGAGAGATATAAACCAGTTGCGCACTAATGACGCAGGAGGAAACATTCTCTGCATTTGAGATAGTTCCATAAGTTCATAACAAGTAACTGGGTGAATAAAGGGTAGAACAAACCAGCTGTTGAGGAACTTCATCTATATTTTTTTTGTGTTGCATTAAAGAAGAGACCAAAACACAGTAACTGTTAGGCTGATAACTATGAAAAATGAATAGCTGCAGTTGGAAAACCAGAAAGATTGTGGGGTTAGATGAAATTTCTAGGTATGCATCTCCTAGATGATAATTTTGTAATTTGTTTTTATATGCAGCAATGTTCACTAATTTCTTAAATTTAAAATAATATCACTATTTTGATAAAATATTAGCTTGACATAAAAATGAATAGTTCAAATACGATTGTGCAAATGATAAAATGATGATTTCAATAAATTTAGAGTTTCTTTTCAGAGACTATCTTCTTTTGTCTGAATACAGGGGAAAAAAAAAGGCCAGAATTCTGTGGTGTAAACTGCTAATGTATTCTGTGAATCTAGTATAAACTTCTGGATATGTAAATATACAATTCTTCCAAATAGTCCATGAATCCATTTTAATAAACTATTGTTTGTCTCTTATTATAATAGTTTTCTTGGCCATTAAGGGAGCATACAATCTTCATGAGAGTTTTGTCTTCTGTGTTCATTTTCCTGTCAAACCAAAAAAGGGATACATACCACTTCACTCATCCAATGCAAAATTAAGGAATTAACTGCATCATTCTGCTGGGAGCTCTTTGCTCTGACAATCCATCCTGAAGAGCTCTTGGGGCGTTTTGGACTCACACAGTCCATGGGCTGTGACATCCCTGAAGACTGCAGCATATTCTATCTGCTAACACTGAGGCAGGACAGAGCAGGGGCAGTGAAGACCCCACGTGTGATGTTAGCCCTGCCCTTCTGGCTGTTGGAGCAGCTATTAGGAACCATGAAATGAAATGTTCTGAGAACAACCCCAGAGTTTCCTTCAATGTTTGCTTCTGAAAAAATTCTGAAATACTCAAAAATACTGAATGCCGGGGGGGGAGCTACCTGACATTGAAAGATTATGGGAGGGAAAGTGGATATGCAATTGATAATTTAGAACATTACTGTCCAACAAGCCCATGACTTCCCATCCTCAGGGACCCAACAAGAACCAGTGGGAGGGAGGTGGAAACAACTCTTGATATACATCCACATCAGGGGAGAAGTGGTTAGCGCAACAGAGAAAAACACTGGCAAAATAACCCTGGCTCTGAATCTAGTAGGTTAAGTCAAAAGGCTGTCCCACTTGGCTGAGGGCAACCAAACACCTTATGTGCAGAGGTCCCAGCATTTTCAAGAGCAGATGGTGCCTTTCTGTATGAAACATTTAATGATGTGTGCTAATGAAGCTGGCTTTTGCGCTGTTGTGGGACATAGGGGCCCTTTGCAGGCTCCAGGTACACTCTGTGCTCTTTTATCTCGGCAAGCTCAGTGAATTAAAAGAAATAAAAGAATTGTTACTTTGCTTGAAGGGAAATTCACTGCAGCGAGGGTGCCAAATGTCTATGTATATGTTATTCAACTCCAAATGCATCTGCATGAAGAAAATTGTTTAAATGAATTGCATAATTCAACATACCCACTCAACTCTCCTTAAGATTTCCTTCTACCTACAGTTCTTTACTATAGGAACGCATTATTTTATCCCAAAGTGCTCAACAGACACAGCTGCTGATAATCTCCTTTGCAGCAAGAGGTCCCTGTGAAGCCCCTGCCAGTTCAGCTTCCCACATGGCTGCTTGCAGACCTTCAGTGAATAGGATATGGGTGACAATAATTTCCTACACTTTTAATATAAAAAAACAACTTGTACAGAATAATGTAAGAAAGTTGTGACCTGGGTGAGAACAGACCAGAGCTCTTCTGTATGGCAATATTGATAGCAGCCACGGAAGTGGCCATCCTCCTGAAGAATCCTTCCAGCCTTCTGAAAGACATGTACCAGGGAAACCTTCGATCACCAGCTATGATCACCATGCCCTCAGCCTTCGTATCACGCTGTCCCACCACGCAGTCAACGGACTAAGACTGCTGAAAAGCACCAAGCTATGTCATGTTTCAGTTATATGTGCAAGAGGACTGAAGTAAGGTGAGTTGGATGATCTTAATTTTGTCTTTTCTTTAACTGACAGATTTTTGACTTTGCAACCAGACTAAGTTTTATTTTAATGTTGTTATAGATATATTGCCTATATTTCTCACACATGTTGAAAATAATTCTGTAAATGTACATGGCAAAGTCGTTATCAAATGTTATTAGTGTTATCCAGCCCTGAGAATCCAGAGTTAGCCTGAACTCTGAGCAAGCCCCGCAGCTGCCAGGGGGAGGAGTTTAGGGAGGGAAGGTATAGTAGGGCATCGTAGTGCTTTTGGTTGGAGAAGCCTGATTTGAGTCTCTGTGTGTATGGAGACTGTATATGGAAAAACAGAATCACAGAATTTTCATGGTTGGAAGGGACCTCTGAGATCATCGAGTCCAACCATTCACACGGAAAAAAAAACCACAAAAACCCAACCAACCAAAAAAAAAAAAATCCCAAACGCAACCCCCCAACACAAAACAAATCAACCAGCCCAACAATCTCGGCCACTAGAGCATATCCTCAAGTGCCAACACCCACCTCTCTACAACCTCCTTTCAGGTAGCTGTAGAGGGCAATGAGGTCTCCCCTCAGCCTCCTCTTGTCTAAACTAAACAACCTTCTTGGTTTTCTGCTCAGAGTTCCTGCTGTAGCAGGTATTACTGGTTATTTAGTTGTGGTGTCCGAGCCTTTGTGTTCAGTTATTATTTTGGCATCCTGCCATGATTGTACTGAAAGATGGGAATGACACCACACCTGTACCTGGGACGTAGACAAATGGAATTTCATAGGAGACACTAGAGAGATTTATCTTCTAGAGCTTTCTTCTTACTGAATTTCAAAGGCCTACTGTAAGCAATCAAAACATGGGAACATTAAGCTAAAGGTTAAAATAAGACCTTTTTTTGTGCGCTGAGAAATATTTGACAAAGCATAGTTCCCTCACTAAAAATAAATAGATATGAATATATGCAGTTTTAGATGCAGAAGTCCTTTTTAGCCTTTACAGAAATTAAGGTTTTCATAACATTACATTTATCTTTTATTCCCAGCATCTTCTACTATTCTACTACTATTCTACTACTATTCTACTACTGCTTCTACTATTTTCAGTGAACATCATACTGGCAAATCAGACATTGTCCATGACATGGAGTATGATGGAACTGGAAGGCTCCCCTCATCGATAAGGACAGTTGCAACTTGGTAGATTGGAAATGTGAAACTGATGAATTTCTGGTTTAGATTTAAAATTACTATCTCTTTCTCCGAAGTTTTTTTTTCTGGCTGCACATGGATCTAAGCATGGTTTCACATGCTAGAAAACACATGGGAAATTTTATGTTCACATGAGCTCCCAGCAGGTAACCAAATTATTTATGTTTGTTAGACTGGGAGTAGAAGTACAACCCTCTATGGAATGAAAGCAGGGAGTTTAGAATATATCTCCAGATTTTCTGCATGTTTCCATTCAGTGTTGCAATGCTCCAGGTTAGCTGTGGATTCACTTCAGCACACTTCCATGGAATTCTGAAGCTGGAGAATTGTATTTAAACCAGAAAATACTTATGACTGTTTATTTTTTTTTTTTTTGTGAGCATTTCCTTTTAAAGCAAGAAGTGTACAGACAAGACATCCAATGTAAATAATCTGTAAAAGACATATTATAGTTGACTTTCAGGTAGCATAAGTGGTAGATTTCTGTTTGATGGTGTAATATAGAAGTAGGCTCAAAGCTAATAGAAAAAAGAAAGAACACTGGAAGTTGATCAGTACCTTTCTAAAAAGAACTACTATGCTTGTTTAATACTGGGCTATCAAATTTTTAATGTCCACCAGATAACTAATACCTGCTCAAAAGGCAACTAAACATGTGATTTGTTTCCCCTGGAGTCACTGGATCTCTTTCCACTGACTCACTGTTGCAAAGAAATGTACCTATTCCATCAGCTGGCTTTAAAAATATTTTGAACAGCCTGTCAGATTAAAATGGTGCAAGTAGACAATTTACACTGAGGTAGACGCCTTCTGCTAGATTATTTATGAGGAAATTATGAGAAGTTTTTCCTGGTTCTTTTTCAGATAATAAAAGAATTTAAAAAAAAGGAAAGAAAAAACCCCACCAAAACTAAACCCAAGAAAGTGACTAAAGCTGATATAAGATTTCAACAATATGTCTTAAAAATTATGCCCCAAAAATTAAGGAAAGGAAAGGAAATATAAATGTATAATTCACTGTCAAAGTATTACCTTCCCTCTTGAGACTTTTTCTTCAGCAAAATTTTCCATTGGAATTTTTTAACAACTCTGTATTGTGTGATTGCAGTTACAATTTTTTAAATTAATGTAGTGAGACAGTATTTAACAGTAAAAAAAATCAAAGCACCTATTTACTAATAAAGTCACACTGGATTCCATGAGGAATAATAGTTAATGATGGAAACAAAATATTATTTACTAGCCATGTAAGTGCAGTAGGCAGGACTAACATCACTTTTCTGTGCACTTTTAACTAGATGAGCTATAGATGTGAGAGTTCCAAGGCTGACAAAGCAAAACCTACAATTTCTGTTTTGATTGAGGTCTCAGACCTCTCAAAGACTTCATGCGGGCTTGAAATCTTGCAGCTCTGCTCTTTAGAGCAAGACATGGTAGAAGTTGCATTGAACGGGAGCTGAGCAACTGCAAGAAACAAGGTGACAAATACAAAATGACCATTTGCAGCAGGGGTAGCAAACCCCTGTATGCTTGGGGCAAGACCAATGCAGGGAAGGAGGTAAACAGCCACCTCTTCCTTACATGGGCAAGTGAGTCTGGATTGTTGGATATAATGGAAACATCTAGAACCAAGGGAAGGAAAAGAACAGAGACAACCTCCCCAGGGCCAGAGTGGCCCACTAGTTGGATGCCCGTGATGCTCCTGGGTGCACCAGCAATGAGTGCAACATCCTGCTCCCTGTTGCCTCAGAAGAGCTTGCTGGAGAGCCTCCTTTGATCTCTCTGTTACTGAAACTGGCACATAGACTGAGCACAGGCTCTGGTGCCTGGGATCATACCCTCCCACCCTCCTACCTTTTGTCTGTGGCAGTAGTCACATCTTTTCAATAGCTAATAGCCGTTTAATACTCTGGACTGGGAGCTGAACTGTGGATAGGTGGGGGAAACTCAGTGTGGGAGGCCACTTCCTCCACCACTTTTCATTGGGAATCAAGCTTTATCAGCAAATATGCCAATTCCTATTAGTAAAAAAAAAATGCATGAGATTACACCAATAACCCCCGAGTTTACCAAAGTGCTCAGGAGGCAGGGTTCCCACATTTGTCCTTCCTCTCATATTTCTCCCAGGAGTGATGAAGATTCCTGAGCACTGACCCAAATGGAAAATAAAACCTCTCCACTGTGTTGTCCTGTTCTTTATGAAAATGTGTAATGGTCTAGAGAATAAAGATCTAGATTTACTAGAATAAAGATCTAAAACTGAGAAGTTCAACCTAGGAAAAATCCTAGGCTCAGGTTTCAAGTCTACCATCATGTCCATACACTGCCTAAAACAACAGGATACAAGACTATCTGGAGTCACAGCGTGATACCACAGCACACAATTTAATCATAAACCTATTACAAATTTGATCTTGAAAAGGCTGCTTTCAGAAGCATCACTGACAACAGAATAACAATACAGCAGTCTGAAACCCACTAGCAGGAGGAAAGAGCAGATGTTTAGCTCTCTGCAAATTTCTAAAGGCTTTCTCAATAATGGGCAGGAATCAGTTTAGCAGAACAGGGAGCAGAAGCACGAGTAACTGCATGGAGTTAAGTAAGGGCAAATGTTAACTGGATAACCCCTGTGACAGCAAAATCTACAAGTCTGTGGAGAATTTTCCCAAATGAGCTGATGAAAGCCTCTCTGGTTGACATACATAGACTAGACTAGACAAAATACTTAATGTATAATATAAAAAATCATGCTTTTATGAAGAGGGTTAGAATATTCTGATGTTTTTCTCCAGTTACGATTTCCAATACAGAAACAATATCCCAAAACAGAAGGATTTTTACCTTACTATTTACCATTTCCTGGTTTTCTTTTCCTTTTGGCAATCAACTAAAAAATCAGAGTATGGAAATAAAATTTATAAGCCAAATATTTCATAGAGGTGATACTGACTGGTTATTGCACCTTCATGTGAACTCCTGAAAGAATCATAAGCTATCTTCTGCCCCTCTTCTGTTGTATTTGTTGCATAGAGAGTATCTTAATTATGACTTGTTTTTTTCACTTGGTGATATAGCTAAGTTAAGACCTTGATCAGTTTACAGATGTGATTCATATTCTATTCAGACATATGAGAAGGATAATTGGGGTATTTATCTGCTAATATTTTTTTTGCCTCAAAGTTCAGGTTATTCCACATGAAAATGCTGTGTACAAGTAGGTACTTCTTGCCAGCAAAACATTTTGCGATGTTGTGCAGTAGTTCAGTATGTTTTTGTAGAAGGTGACCTCCATAATGGGAAATTGTAGGTTTAATATTTTGCTTCTTTTTTGGAAAATGACTAAGGTCTCAGATGGGACATTTTCAGGAACCAGTGCAAGAGAGAGGTTAATTAAAATGAAGATTATTTTGTCAATTGTAAAAGTCTGTAATTATGTAGAACCTTTTTCTATTTTTAAGCTATTCTCAGACATACTGGGTTTTGTTTATAGTCTGAAGAACAAGATGACCTGACACTTCCTGTGATTGCAGACATTCTGGAGCTCACGGGCTGGCGTCATTCTTCCATAAAAGTCAGAGAATCTGATTTAAGCATAATTTGTACAATGATATTCTAGAAATGGACAACTACAGATTAAAAAAAAGTTTATCTTTCTGCTGGGATCATTCACTGTAGTTCAAGTCACACCTGTATCTGGTTTCATCTCTAGTAAAGACAAAAAGTATGCTTGTCTCCTTACCGACCTTATTTTAATATAAGAGAAGGCAAAAAAGTATTATATTCCCCCTACTCTATGCACCATTTTAAATATGATTCTACCGCTTCTTTAATTCCAGTTTGATGCACAGATCTTTCAGCTATTCAGGCATACATTTGGGGGAAATAGTGAGTCCAATTTCAATAATTGCAAGAGCTCTATAAAAACCACCAGGGCAATTGTATTAAGCTCAAGCTGCTGCTTTCTCATAGTAATGGTCTGGAAGTAAAATAAAACCAAACAAACCTAGACACAGTTGTTTCTTATTGTACAGTTTACTGTAGCTGTCTACTTCTACCTAGGCAGTTGCCATTTATTTTATGAAACCAGTTTTTTCACCTCCTTTTTTTTTTTTTAAGAAAAAAAAAGATGTTCAGTAGAAGGAGAGAGTACAAATGCAACACTATATTCTTCATAATATCATTTATTAACAAGTTAATGTCTACCTGCAACTGAAAGACCTGTCTGACATTAAGAAGTATTGAAAGACTACCTTGCAAAACCCTGCTCATCCTGATGCTTCCAGTGAAGTCAGCAGCACTAAACAGCCAGCTGATACACATCCAGCATGGAAAGTCTTTAAACATGTTTAAAGCTTTACTAAATACCAGGAGGCTCCCAGACATAGAAGCAGACATGCTTCTGTCACACCTAATGAGCAACATACCTCAGATGTCTAGAAGCTGGTACTGTAATACAACTTTTAGTCGGAAACCTTTGCTGATACACTGGTTTGAGTTCGGCTGAATCACAAATTCAGTTTTCCTTGCACTATGTATCCATTACAAACTGGCAGGTGGCTGTTCTATAGAAAACAGATAATGTTCTTGTTCACATTTGTATTTTTTGAGTATGTATTGGCATATTTATATATTTTTGCTTTTAAATATTTTTTTTTTAATATCTGCTATTGACAGATATAATTAGATTATCAGTTTTATTAGTATGGTAGGCATGATATAAATCAAAAGATATAATAAATCTCTTTACAGAGCATGTAACCAGCTTGAAATCCTGGTAAGACTGAACTATAAATATAAACAATTTTGCATTTATGATTTGATGAGAATCAAATATTCCTTTATACTAGGAAGTTCAGCACCCACCAAAGGAAAAAGCACAGGAAATCCAGTTTCCCTCTTGAGTGACATGCTGTAAGACATGCTGTCTTGGGAAAACCCAAACTGTGTGGGCAGGAAAACAAGCCATATTTACTTCATCAATGTTATAAAGACGTTTCACTTCTTTGAGATAAAATTAGGGGTTTATAGGAAGAAAGGCCTCCTCACTGTAGTCCACAGGAACTGATAGTCTTATAAGGCTTGATCTTGTTTTAATGAGATATTTCTAAGATGCAGCCACTATGTCAGTCTGATAATTTTTTTCCACACACTTGAGATTCATTGATACACTGCTGGCTGTGGGTAGGTGGTCTCTCCATCAGCAATGCAGAACTGTTGACAAGGGCTACAGTGAAAGGAATGAAGTTTTCCTGCTTACCCCACAAACCACTTATACTCACCTACAATTTCACTCTTTTTTATAGTCTTCACCACCACTGCTTCCACATCTCTTAAGGAATCTAATGATGTTTATTAGATCATATTTGTCTTAATTTCCAATATGCAAGAAGCTGGGCCACCTAGGACCAGTTGCCTAGCACCATGCCTGGATGGATTTTGACTGCCTCTATGAAGAGAGACTCTACAACCTTCCTCTTTAACCTGTGCCAGTGCTTGGCACTCTAGTAGTGATAAAGTGTTCCTGATGTTCAGATATCACCTCCTGTGTTTCAGCTTGTGCCCATTGCCCTTGGTCTTGTCACTGGGCACTTGAGAAGAGCTTCAGTTTTCTTTGCATGCTTTGGATATTTGCAAACATTGATGAGATCCTCCCTCTGGACCTTCTCTTCCTTCTCTTCTCCAGGCTAAACAGCTCCCTGAGCCTGTCCTCACATGTGAGGTGTTCCACTACCCTCTAGGCCAGGCTACTTAGGCAGTTTTTAGTCCACCTCAGTGTCTGCTCATCCAGCCCATACATCATCCATTTATCTATGAAGATCCTATGGGATCTGTAGTCTAGGTAGTCAACATCTACTGTTGTAGTCTAGGTAGGCAGCATTCGCTGTTGAGGGGAACCTTGCCTACCGAGCCAGTTCATTGTTGAAGGTTATCAGGTGGGTCTTTCATACGCCTGGAACTGGTGTCTAGAACTAGCTGCTCCATCACCTTTACAGGGATCAAGGGGAGGATGACTGGCCTCTGGGAGGTGCAGCAGAAGAAAATATTTTCAATGAAGTCAGGTAGTCCAGAAGACGCCATGAGTATCGCAACAATAAAACTAAAAGTTAATATGCAATTGGTGAGACAAGTTGCAAATTCTCAGGATGGAGACAACACAGAAAAAGAAGGCAAAAGAACCATTACTGGAAAAATCAGTTTAAGACGATGGCAAGCTGAGGCAAAATTTGGAAAACTACTGAAATCACTGTGTTCAGAAGGAAGGAGGAACCACTGAAATAGGAATTAACTCTTCACTGTGGCTTCTTGACATACACATTTAAGTAAGATGCAACAAAATTATTTATATATCCTTAAACTATGTTTTGCTGCTGCTGCTGCTTCTAATAAATATGTGCTTTCATTGTGTGGTGTACAGCAAGCCTGGCATGAGATTCATGTGAAAATAATAGGCAGATTAGGAGATGGAAAGAACGTTACAAATTTAAGTGAAAAAAACCTAGATCGTTTGTTCCTTAAGAGTATGGATATTTCTAAATGCTGTGAGGAAAAATACATTGTGAGGGGTTGGTTTAGATGCAGTTTACTTTACTCTACTGATGCTTCATTAGGTTAAAGTGAAACCATTTGATTGGCAGAAGTGATATGCTGTCTGGACGAACTGACATGTAATGCTGAGATCACTAAAAATCACCTGGCAATTGATACAGAAGTGACTTGTGGCTATACATTAAAAAGGTTATATTCTGGTCACTTAACTGGCTTAAGCCAGCTGAAGCATGGATGAATATGTGCTTTATGTTAATGCTAGCTTTTTACAAGACTAAATCAGATATTAAACTATGAAATGTAATGTGATTTTTTAGTAAAAAATGTATTATGGTTAATTGCATAAAAAGTTGAAATAAACCACTACACTGTCATTCCATAAAAATGCTGGTTCTGATTCTATCAGACTCAAAAGCTGCATGCAGTCATAGTACATGAAAGCTTACTTTGTGCCATAACAGATCTCAGAGAAAGCTAACCTGAGTGCACCCTTAGGCATCATTACAAAGGATACTTAAATGAGCATTTCCAGCAAAAATCACAAGCAGCAGATTTAGAACAAAAATTGCCATGTGATAACACCTAATTTTCCAAGTACAAACTGGGCAAGACATTTGTTTTGTGGTCCGTTGTCTTTGTAAAAATCAGGTGAACTTCTAGCCTTATACTCAACCTTGTTTTGAAATTAAGTACGGATTCAACACAGCAATGTACACAAAAACCTCAGCAAAGAAGTTAACAGAACCAGATGTTGAGCAAGATGCCACACATGGAGAAACCAACTTTAAACAACCACCTTACTGTGGTTACTTGAGTCAGTTCAGTTTATGGCAAACAGAAAGGAGCTTTTCTTAGATGCTATAAACTGGTGCATACACTTCAGCACGTGAAACCTACACCCCCTTAAAAGACACAGTGATTGGTTGTAGGATTTAGAGTTTTATAATTTTGTATCCCTGGTGACCAACTTTGGATGACACAACAGCAAAAGCCTGGACAATCTACCAACTTCACATGACAAGAATTGTGGTTTTGTTTTCCTTTAATCTGAATCTGAAAGATTATATCTTTGTTGTGTACATTCCAAATCAAAGTCTTTGATACTGCTAGGGAAAAATAAATGGGAGAGATGCTGCCAACTTCAAAGCCACACTTCAGCCTGAATTTTTATTGACTATTACTACAAGCAAATAAATTAGCTACAAGCAAATAAATTAGCTAAAGAGATTTCAGGAGGAAAATATTTTTGCAGTTGGTTTTACTTTGTTTCTTTTCTCTTTTTTGAACCAAGTACCTGGGTTTTTGAAAACCTGTTGAATCCAATGCTATCTCTATCTAATTTTTTGCCCGATGTTCTTTGGACAAACCATCAACTAATGTCTTCAGAAAGAAAAGCAGGAAATACCTAAAGAAACCCTAAAATCCAGAATGGGTAAGCCAGACAGTGGAATGGTTTAACAGAATTGGAGGTCAGAAAGAACCATCACAGTTGTTTTCATGACACCCTTCATGTAGTCAGATGGGGAACGCCCAGTGAAATGCAGTACCTTCCCTCAGGCCCAAGGGTTTTAGCTCTGAGACTGCCGGGCCAAGCTCCCAGTGCTGGTACAGGCTCCAGATAGAAATGGTTTATGTTTGTTGGTGATGTCTTACATTGAACACAGGAGTGTGTTTCTGCTTTTCCTCTGTACACTTTCAGCCTTGCAAACCTAGACTATGGAAATTGGTTCCTGACCTAAAATATGGTGATTAGTTTGTTCTGGAAAGTTCAAGGAGGCTACAGACCCAGGCATCTGAGAATGAAGTTATTCTGATTGACAGCCTGTATTGCACTTTTCTTCTCTAGCTTCCCCTCTGCAGTCTGTAAGTCCAGTCATTGATCATCCATGGGGTGGCAAAATCACAGTACTTCTATGTATTTGTGGAACCACAATTTCTCCAGGATCTTCTAGGATCAGATGAAACACAGGGATTTTCATATCACAGCTCTTCAGGAATGGTGAGAACATCACTGAAAGGTGTCGCAGTAGTTTTTACAGTCTCTTCAGCTCCTGAAAAAGAGGGACTTGTAGTTTACCACAATCGTATATTTCCAAGAGACACCACTGTAACCATTTTGCCCAAATATGTGAATTCACAGTCTTTAAGAAATTTTTGCAAAAACCGAATGAAATATGTAAAACCACTTAACCTTAAAGTGACCACTTCAAGATACCATGACATGTTCACTTCCTATCATGAACTGGTTACGGTTTTAATTGAAGCACATTTTGATCATTTGTGATTCTTTAGGCATATGGTTCAGGTTATTATTACAGTGATTTGTCTTTTGTCTCCCTAATTATTTACTCCTCCATAAAATGTTAGGTCTCCTAGGCAAGCCAAAAAAAGGTTTATGTCACTGGTAAAACTGCACAGGATCAAAACATCTGAGAGATTTTGCTAGAAAAAGTCCTACTCATCAATAACTTCATACTGACTGTGTTTTAAAATTTCTCAGTAGGCTGATGTTTTTAGTCTCTCAAACAAATGTACACCTTGTTAGTGCCATTTACTGCAAACGTGTTTGGTAGTTTTTTTTTTTTTTTTTTTTTTTTTTTGTTTTGTTTTATTTTAATGGAACATCAGGCTAATAATTAAATTAACTCAGAAATGTCCAAGGATATAATTTCAACACAGTTATCTTTTCTAGCTAGATTAATAATATTTAGAGAAAGTACAAGAAGATTGTTGGATCAGACAGAACTTCTGCAAATAAACATACTGACTGTTCTTGCTTATATTTATAACCTTAAATTCTGTGCTAAATCTCAAATTAGCAACTCATAATTACATGTAGAATCAACCCACAGCTAATAAATGCCCCTTATTCTTTTTAATTTTTGGAAGAACATTTGTGATTTGTGTGTCTGTTAAAGTTCTGAAATTGTTTAAAATAGTTTGTAGTGCTTCTCAGTCACTTTGTTAAAGATTTTTGTTGAATTATGAACACACTGTTCCAAAATCCCTTAACTTTAACAGATGCTTCTTCACATCCTGTTTTTCTCAAAAGATAATCTTCCCATTCCACTGAGATGGTACTTTTGTCTAAGTTCTTAGTTTATGCTGGAAACAGCCTTTCTACCTTTTTAAAATTCTTTCCATTCAGTTTCACTTTGTATATTTAACAATGCATTTAAACCATTGTCTAAGTGTTTTTTTTTTTGTTATAATTTGTTTATAAAATATCCTTCTGTTTTTACTAACTTCATAAAATTTCCAAAATAGTAAGCAGTAGTCCTTTCTATTAACTTTTGCCTTGTTTCCATTCTTACACATCAATTATTGCTTACATTTTAACATTCTTCCCATATCTCTGTGTAAGGTGTCTTTAGGTCTATGTTACATTTATTCCTACTAGTAGAATCAAGGATTTTGGATGGCAAATTGTCCTTCAACAACTCATAGCCTTTTAAATGCAAATCAGTCTAATTAGTAGTTCCTTCACTAATTTCAACTTTGCTCTAGGCTTTCAGAATTCATAGCAACATGGGGAGGTTTGGGTTGGAAGGGACCTTAAAGATCTCTAGTTCCTACCCCACTCCAGACCAGATTGTTCAAAGCCCCATCCAGCCTGGTCTTGAACACTTCCAGGGAACAAGCATACACAGCTTCCCTAGGCAACCTGTTCCAGGGTCTCACCACCCTCACAGTAAAGAATGTCCTCCTAATATCTAATCTAAATTTCTCCTTTCGGTTTAAAACCAGCACCCCTTGTCCTATCACTACATTCCCTCATAAAGAGTCCCTCCCCATCATCCCACTGATACTGCTAAAGTCCCTGTACATATATATAACTGACTTCTGCAATACACAGTATAATATTGAAATTATAACACTAAACGATACAAGCTGTGCTTGAACAGCCTTAGATTATTAGGTTAATGACCAACTTTCCTTCATTCGATAAAATGCTTCATTGCTGCTGTAATGTTTAGAATCCTTAGAAAACTTATTATCTCACGTTTTCTGAAATAGTAAAGACATTTTTTTCACTGGCCAGGTGAACTTTCAAAGAGCATCCATCACATTATAGTTATTCATATTAATTTTTCCTATTCCCTAGATGTTAAGGATAAGCCACTGATGAGACATTAGTCTCTCCTGAGATTTATGTGGTCTGTTCAACACCACAGTGTAACAGTGAACTGCTACCCAGCAGTTACCCGAGCTGGCACCTGAAGCTTTGCTCTAGGGTTCTTGGATGGGCTCTTATTGCACTTCTGCAACACCTTCCTCATGAGGTGCATCACTTTAAAGGAGAGATTTAGAGCAAAGGCCAATATGGCAGATGTTAGCTTAAAGGAAAACTGGGTCACATGTACAAATAATCAAGAAAAAGTTTGCATCACAGTTAAGAACGAAGATCAGATAATGTGGCTTCAGCTTTTTTAATTAACCCCAGGACTTTCTGCCTTCTACAGTATTTGCAGAAGAAAAAAGAAAATGAAAAAAGACCTGTTGGACTATAAAGTGCAATTCTTTCTAATTTTATTCATAGCAGAGTATTTTTCTGTAAGATCCACACACATACATGGTGATCTATACTAAATTTCAAGATTTTTAATAATTTATGCAGTGTCTGAAGAAAATTCACAAAAGTATAACCCTAAAATTTAAAGTTATGTGAAGTTCCAGACAAGCAGAAACTGTTTATAGAATCTACTTCTCACTTTGCATAAATTTATTCTGTATTTTGCTTGAATAATACTTGACATTCCTGATTTTGAGGTTTACTGGCAGCATTGCCCTAAGAATGACGTGAAAAAGTTACCTCTGTTCTTGAAGGTTCAGTATCACATACTTGCCCACATGTACAATTGTCATAGTCATTTTTAATTCATACTGTAAGTACTTCTGTTTGGCTGATTAAGAAGCTGTGTTTAACCCATCACTTTTAAAGGACGAACCAAATAGGGAAAATTGCTTATGTATCAAATGGTGACAGAACAAAAGCAGTTTGCTCAGTAGGGCAAAATTCTCTCATATTACTTTTTCTGTTTTCCAAAATCAGCACTCATCAGCTACCATCTGTCCTTGCTTTCTGCGCGGATCCTCTTGATTTGATTGACGTTCTTCCCAATGGCAGAACTTCCAGTGCATGTTAAGTTATTCAAGAGAACCAATTTAGACATCTCTTGTGTATAAATTAGCTGGAGAGTCTTGGAGATATACTGCTTATCTGATGGCATAATTGAGCCCAAAGCTCTATCGTTGATCTTTTGCAACTTGAAGAGAGAAAGAAAAAAAAAAAAAAGGAAGGGGAAGGAAGGGGAAGGAGGGAAATCTCTTCATCAGAATTATCAGAATTAAAACTTTCTCAGCTTCTTACGATATTGCATTTCTTTTGCAGAGAAATTAAGATAAGTTAAAATGTAACAATAAAGCTCATGGTGTATTTCTGACAGAAAAGATGTGCCAGTGCACATCTTTTGATGATGGGAAACCGCATTTGAAAAGGATAGTCTATTTCCCATACTTATCAAATTTCATTAGTTTTTTGTTTTTTTTTTCAATATTTTGATTATGTCAGCTTACATTTGTGACAAAAGTATTACTCCAAGCTGATAACTAAGCAGTTAGAAGGACACCTCTAAGAGTGTTCTTAGGCACAAGAATAATGAAATTTTTCAGTTTTTAAACAAGATTTGAAATACAGCCACAGTAACTCTTGACTGTATTACAAGAAGATGAGACTGGCATTATACCTTGAAACAAAATAAATTGCTGATCATACTCCTTCCTCCACATTGTGTCACATAATTCAATATTTCTGAATGCTTCACTGTGTCCATTGTAAATGGTTTGCCCTCCATATGTTTCCATAATTTAAAACTGATACAGTTGTCAGGATTCCTGACAATACCGTGGGTTTTATATTGTTTCCGATGCACTGAATCAAAGGATAATACAATAACAAATCTGCCATAAAACTAGTATGACCAGTTAAGTGCATGTGTAGTGAATACAAATGCACATATATATAAATTTATCTTGTCCATAGTGGAGTCTTTACCCAAAGGATAGGCTGGATAACAAGGGTATAACCCTTTTCTAGTAAGTTAAAAAGTGATGAGACACTGGTGCTGACATTTTGTAGATGTGGCTCATCCTGCAGAGTATTAATGGGGAACCTGCATTTTCTGTGGGGTTTGAAATCTTTGCAGTACTCAGCTGTGTGACGACTCCACTGCCTACAAACTGATCTCATGTTAACATTATAAAGTACTCACACACATAGAAAAACACACACAGAACACACAAATGAGGGCATTAAAATCTTTGTCACTGCAAAACACAGCAGAAAGAGGATAGAAAATTTCAGACAAAGGTGTAAGATACATTAGTATTGTCTGATAACACTATGTATTTTGTGTTATATTAATGATATTTACCAATAAACTTCCAACATTTGATTCTCCTCTTCCCATGCACCTATTCTCTAAATTTGAATTTTTGCAGCAATCTATGAGAAAATACTGGCATTCCAGAAGTGGTTCATGGTTTCCACATAATATATAGAACATATCCTGAGGGAATAACCTTTACAGATCACTGTAGAATTTGTATTTAATGAATTACAGTGTCATTGCCCTTATGCATGTCATCTTTTACGGAAATCTAACATCCTATTATTTTTTTTTTTTAGTGTATTCTCTTCTTTCTATTACTGCAGGAAAAAAATCTGGGAGCTATATGTCCTAGCTGTGGCTAGGACAAATGAACAAAGTCATCTCTGGACTCTGCTGGCTGGGTGCACCTACTGTTTTCAGCCGCTGCGGCATAGGAATCACTGCAGGAGATGTCACCTATGCAGCAGATGAACTCTGCTGCATGGGATAGCACACAGCAGGATGAAAAGAAAGCGACCTCCTGCTCTCAGCAGCTTTGTGCTTGTATCCCCACATTCCTCTCAAATAATTCTACATAAATTGCCTCTTTTGGAGAATTTATGATTTACTGATGTTGTGCTTAATTTGCTGTGTAAAAGGAACGATGTGTTTTAACCTTTTTGCTAGGATAATTCCTCACTTTTGCAAATGTTATTAATTGTTGTTCATTATTTATTATGGTGACTCCAAAATCTCTGTACTGTTTATTTTGAACTAAACTCCCTAATTGATTTTAAGTAGAAGCAAATTTTGTCAACGGGTGTTTAAATAATCCTGACCTTAGAGAATGAATATTTTTTTATGTTCAAGTTCATCACTTTGGAAGCCAGCCCCTTCAAACATGTTTTTCAAAACATATAATAATATCACCTTGTTTTTGCACAGGGTCCCACGTTCACCGTGCATTGTACCACAGTACTGAAAAACTATCTGCGGTTCTAAATGACTCAGACTGGGTTTTCATTTGGATCTCTTCTCACTTTTACAGCCTGTAACAAGAAAAATCTGATTTCACTTTAAGAAATCAAATGGCTTAAGTTGCATGTTACTAAAAAAAGACGTGTACAGTGGTTCTGGGCAGCTTACACAGCACCATGGCTGAGACTAGGCTTGGTCAGAGGAGGGAATTTCAGAAAGTGATGCATTTCCAGAAGACAGCAAAACAGCCTGAGTCCTGGCTACGTGCTGTGCTGGCAGCCAGACCTCAAAATCCTCATTGACTCACACTGGTCTTAGGAGGCGTAGTAGGTGTTGGCAGCCAAGAGTTGGTGATAGGCAATAAGGGTGACTGTCTTCTTCAGGGGTTGTTAGCCACACGCTTGGTGTTGTACTGAGAGCTGTCAGTTTTGCTTTTTTTTTTTCCTCTCTCAGGTAGACTCCATGGGTCTCGAAGTAGCAGAGTCCTAATTTCTCAAGACAGTGATAAGCCTGGAGCTGGCTCTGTGCCTAACTGAGGAGAATTTATGTGATCTGTACATTTGTTGGCATTATTACTTACAGGTGGTAAGTTATGGTTACTAAGTCACAAAAGAATGTAAGTTATGGTTACTATGTCACAAAAGAATTTACAGGTCCTATGTCACAAAAGAAATTTTTGACAGAAGTCACTATTCTTCCCAACTTCCCTTTAATCTCTTTGTCAGGCATTCCTTAAATGAGCTCTTGTCGCTGTATCTCTCTGTCTTTGCTTCGCTCTCAGTCTGAGGTCAGCTGTTACTCCCATTGAAGATGACAGTGAAATCCTATGCCCTCCATTGACATTCATAACATTAAGCATGGCTAGATTTATAGTGTGTCCTTGTACAGTTTTGGAAGAAAAAGGATTGTTCAGAAACCTGCATTTTCCACCATTCTTTAAAGAAGGCTGATAGCTACATTCACTCCCAGTCCACTCTTGGACATATTTGGAAGTGGGGAAGAATGAAGAGAGGCTGTAGCAGATCAAACCAGATATGGAGTGGGAATGGAGAATGTGCTGCACCCATATGAAGTGTGTCGTGTGAGTTTCTCAGAGGCCTGGGAAGAGTCCATGGCTGCCACTCCTGAAAGTTTTTTGTATAGCCCTTTGCACTGGAGAAACTGGGAAGACTGACTTTCACAAAACAAGGATTCCCAGCTTGACTAGTTTAATGTACACAATTCTGCTAGCCAATAGTGCTTTTTATCATAGCTGAATCTCCAGGTAAATTGAGAGAAAGGAATTGACTATTTGGAAGAACCCTGCTCATGGGAAATCTCAGCAAAGGCTCCTCTCCTCAGTGAACCTAAGTATGTTGAACAACCTCCCTTAAAATCTTTATATGGTCTTGGTTTGGACAAAAGTAGCTCTTCTGAAGTTACCTGTTTAACAATCTGATGAAGTCAGAATCAAGCCCATGTCATTTGGATGTTTGGATATTTCAGCTACAGCAAGGTAAAGCATGGAATGTCAAAGTTAAAACCAGAGTCAACTAGGCTCC
Source organism: Pedionomus torquatus (assembly GCA_013398155.1). NCBI lineage: Eukaryota > Metazoa > Chordata > Aves > Charadriiformes > Pedionomidae > Pedionomus > Pedionomus torquatus. Next base: position 113,397 of record VZRU01015222.1, read on the forward strand.
CTCAACATCCAGTGGGGAGAGAAGCACACCAGTCCCAAAAGAAAATGTTTGCTCATTTATATCACTTGGCTTTCCAGTGACACATATATTAAACCAGATAAGGTGAATCCAGGCATAATTGGGCTAATTTTCAAAGCAGGTAGCTGCCAACAGATAGATATGTCATAAGGTATCTGTCTAGGTAGCTGATCATAAAGGATAGAGGTCTGAGCACAGAATCGCTGGCACATGGACTTTTGTATCCCATATTCATACAAGATTTTTTTTTTTTTTTGTTATAAAAGACACGGAACTTGTCTGGCTTCCAATTTACACTTTCTGCTTGAAAATAAGACCTTCTGATTATGGCCTATATTTAAGAAACTCAGAAAAACTGGTAAAGTGAGCTGGGTGGAGAGATAAATCTAAAACACATACACTCTCCTGGGTTCACAGAATACGGATCTTTGCAAGCTGGTTGCAAACCTAGTTACGGTATTTTTTACAGGAGGTTTTTCTGCATTCATATTTGTCTTGAAAAAAGGTAAAATTTTTCTTTGTACACCACTAGCTAAGCAAAAAAATCCCATGGAAATGGATATTTTTGCTTCTTCCCAGCATCTTTAACTGTAAGCTACCAAAAGATTTCCACACTGTAACATGATAAATAGATGGAGCAGTGCCTCAGGACTTTGGAGATGTGGGAATCTGCTTTTGCCACTGATGCTGCCAGATGTGTTTCCTTGGGAGGTCACTTTGTCTTGCCGTGCTCCATCGCTTCCAGGTGTTACAAGGCTTGGTTTCCCGAGAAGATTATTATGAATTGAAGGAGAGTAGAAGTCCTGTGTCACGGCAGATTTGTTTTTACCACTCATTGGCAATAGAATTACGCCTATTATGCAAATTCATTTTAAAAAGAGACACATTTCCCTGACAGGGTTGAAAAGTAATCCACATGACTCTTTCACTAAGTGTTCTGTGTCCTCTGTCCTTGTAAACAGAGGAAGACTAACATTATATGTTTACCTGATAAAAAAGCAACATGCTCTTCCAAGCAACTAGCAAGGACCTGCTCCTACAGCAGCAGCATTATTGTGAATGACCTCATTCATTTACAATCCTGATCCTATTCTGACAACAAACCCCATCTGCGTGTGTTTGTTTTCTAAAGGAAAGCATTAGCCCTGTGTGAGGTGTTTGGATTAAAGCAGCTCAGTGATATTCACTGGTGTTACATTTACAGGACTGAAATTGTAGTACTTCATGACTCTATTGTTTGTTAGCTGGAGAGTGAGTTCATTACCTTCAGGATCCCAAATGTTTACAACTAGTTGCTACTAGAAACTGTTTTGATTCTGTATTGGAAAACACAATCACGTAGACAACCATTAAGTCAGCAGCCCAGGCAGACCTGGATGTTCTGCCTCTCACTTGTAACCCCCCCATTCACTCTGCTTCAGGCTGGGGGAGCTAGTCTGTTTACTACTTCAGTACTTCAACCTTATTTTTTGCCCTCACCATGCAAAGGAGGTTAAGAAGTACTAATCGTTGCTGGAACTGAGGGATTTTTTCCCATATTAGGATCTATGTTACAGGGGACATGGTGGATTACTTCAGCCTGGTTTGCTGCTATGTGGGAGTGAGGCATTCATTTCTTCTGCCTCTGGTCAGCCTTCATCCCTGTCCCTTATAGACCACATAGAAATGCATAGAATCCCTTGTGTATATTACTACCTATAATTTATTTATCTTGGAAGTACTAAAGCTGCTATAAATTGCTGTAAACCTGGTGGTCTGAAGCCATGAAAAGGACAAGCTTCCTCTTAATATCCGACACTGAAGTAGGAAAAAAGCAGCCCAGAATGCCTGGAGAGGTACGGGGGCTCCTGCCAAGCCGGTGAACGCTCTGCCTGCATCTGCTTTTGAAAGAAGAGAATTAGCTGGATGGGCCAGGCCTCTTTTGCGTGTCAGTTATGTAACAGTTTATAAATTTTCTGTTTAAAAATAAGCTGTGAAGTTTTACTGTCAAAGTGAATATAATGTTGGCATTCATGTTTGAAAGTGAACAGACAAACGTCAAAAGGGTGGTGGAGTCCCCTTGCCCACTGTAGATTTCTTCTGGGAAAAGGCAGAAGAAAAATAAAGGTAAAAAGATAAAAATGAGGGAAAAAAATTACATTTGACTAGGGAAGTGTTTTGTCTGTAGGCAGAAGGTTTATTAAGGGCCTTTAATTCTACTCTGAACAACATCTGAAACCTTGAAGGGGTGGGTCAGAGATTTGTCCAGCAGTTCAGGGTCTAAGCAATGACCTATGGACAAAATAGCACCAACAGTCTGGAGCAGAGCAGCTGCAGTCCAGCCACTGTACCAGTGTGTATCGCAGAATTTGGATCATATCAGCTCAAATCACCCATGGAGCCCATGGGGAATCCTGCCAAGCTGGGCAATGAACTACTTGGGAGTGCAATGACAAGGCAAAGATAGCAGTTAACTACCTTGGCTGTCAGAAGAGGACTCGGAAATCAGGGCAGAAATGGTAATCCTGCAAGCTGTCATTTAGCTCTTCTTTCCCTGAACTGCTGTGTTATTGTGTTTTTCTTTTGTTCCCAATAAACGATGTTGGTTTAAACCACACTGGTCTCACTGTTTAAACATGGGAAAATGTCAATTGCCGAATTACTGGTATAAGACAGTTATTCAAGTTTCTAACTGCTTAAATGTTTGTAAAAACCCTTACAAATTGAACGCACCACCATGGCATGAAGTTTGCACCAGCTTTTCCATTAAGCATGACTCAGTCCCTTTCCATATTTTTATTCAGGAGACTTTGGCACTGCAGGCCTGAAGCTCATTCACTTTGATTAGTGTTTTCCTCCTGAATGTCCAGACAAGTTTGGGGATGGCAAAAATTATTAAAAAAAAAAAAAAGAAAAAGGTAAAAAAAAAAGGAGGTTACCTAGAAGGTAAAAGTACCACAAGACATCAGCCACATTTTGGATTGAATGCTGATTTCCTAAAGAAAAGTTTCTTTTGATGTTTCTATGCAGCATTGTCACCCCAATTTTCAAAGTAGTTCCTACGTAACCAATTTATAGACAGGGTAAGCACCATGTGCACCCTTTCCTTGGTCATGTAAAGGTAAAGCCTGTTGTGTTGGCTCTGACCTCTCATCTGAACAGCAGTGGAACTTGTTCTGCAAACTAGTGTTTCTGCAACCTGCTGTGGGATGCAAGGCTGTCAGCTGCCTCTTCTCTTCTTCTCCTAATACTGGGAGAGGTATAAGAGATTTTCCTTCTCTACTAAAAATTGCTGTAAGCCAAAAAGAAGTTCGTTTTCAGACAATATTCTGGAAAAAAGTCTTTTCCTAGAGCTTTTTGCAACAGAAGTCAACTAGTAAGAGAATTTTTACCTGAGTCTTGAATTTTTTCTATTGTAGGCAATTCTAATGTGTGTGGGTTCATGCATTCATTACTCTCCATACATTTCATGACCCGTATCAGTCATTTAATTTCCAGACTGAACTGTATGTTGTATTTGAGATGCTATTGCTCCAGCTGGTGCTGAAACACAAGTCTTTTAGCTAAAGGTTTCCAAATTTAAAAATGCCCATTTGAGGCCAAAACCAGATGTAAGATGTAGCTCACACAAATCCCTATTTGAAACTTGAAGAGGCCAGAGGAATTATATTTTGCCATTGTAAGTGAAATAAACAGATTTTCTCTCACATTCTATCTTTGATCCTCAAAGTATGCATATCCATAGGAAGAACCCATAGGATATACTGCTAAAAAATGTGAAGCTGGATTACTCTCTTTCGTGGAAAAATTTGTTGGAGGAAAAAGGCTTGTGTATTCAGATAGGTTCCCAATATTTTCACAGAGAGTGGAGTTTCCATATTTTCATGGGAAAAGAGTTTGAACTCTCCAGAACAAACCTTGTGATCCAACCCACATGGCGCAGGTTTCCATCTGGAGGGAGCTGAGACCTGGCATTCCTTGCTGGTTTTCTCAGTACACTGGTTTAGTTGTAATCCCATTAATAATGATGCTAGAGTTAGAGAAAGAAAGGGAGGGAGATGAACTGCCTGTGTGAATATTTATTTTCTGGTTTCTGGTTTTTAAATGCCTATTTGTCTTTTTTGAAGCTGTTAATTGCTGGCCCTCCATTTCTGTCTGACATTTTGTTACTTTGTCCTGTTTGCTTGGATTTTACGTAATTTTCCTATTCTTTTTTCATCTGTCTAATCTCCTTCAAGTCTCATTTTTCAGCTGAGTCCTCCTTCCCACGGAGACACAGTATAAGCAAAGCATCTTGAACTTTTAAAAGGCTCCCTTGCCTAAATATTTGTTTACTTCTGAATCCGCCCTCTCCTTCCACGTGTGTCATTGGTTAACGCTGAGGACCACTGATGCCAATGCCACACTGAGTCATCTAGCAGAGGATGACAGAAGTGAAGGTCTGCTCAAGTTATTCAAGGTCAGTACTGCCATTCCTGCTCTTGAAGTCCCCTGTTCATGCTGCTGCATGTTCCCATTCCATTGTGCCATTTGAAAGTGGCACCTGGCAATGTGTAGATATTGTCCCACATGGGACATGGGCTTGGTTGGGATGCTATACAACAACTGGTAATGGTAAGAAAAAACAGATGGGATGGAACCAAACATACTTCCATCTACACAGGTGAAAGTGCCTACAAAGGCACATCCACATGGCAACAGCTGTAGACTATGAAGCTCTTCCGCATATACTTTCCCAAGGTGATATACAACATAGAAAGAGAGTACATGTGCCTGTCCTTCCTGCTCTTTTAACTCTCTGTTTCAGTTAAGCCCTTTGCTATAAATAATTTCACTCCTGTCATTCTTTGATTATAGCTCTAATTGAAAAAGACCTGTTTCTTGTGTTTGTGTAGGGCATAATATGGTGAGATCTTCTAGCCCTGGCTAGAATACTATAGATGCTGTTACAATGCTCCTCCTAGTAATATATTAAAAAGATTACCAGGTTTGGGGGCTACGGAGGAAGCTGCTAAAGTTTGTGCTTCAAGGCATCTGGGAGACACTGATGTGGGAGAGGAAGAATTTGTATTGACTCGATAAGGTTTTCTAAGCAGGTTTTTCTGCCTCTTGATTCAGGGGCTGGAAGAATGCCCACTCCGGAAAGTACAGATAAAACTGAAGCTTTTCCAAATGTTTTTTGGTAGCTGGCCCACACTTTAGATAGAGTTTTTAACTTAATTAAATCAACCATTTAACCCTCTTCCTTAATTATGTGCTTTGGAAAATTTAGAAGAAAAATTACCCTAAGTAGAATGTTAAAATGAACATCAGACAAATGCCGCCCCAAACAGGAAATCATGTGAACACCCTGGTGTACACCTACTCTCTCCCATTTTGGAACAACATACTGAGACTATGCACTGTCTGCTGTGGAAACACCAAGCACATTTTGTTCAGCTGCCTGGGATTTGAGCACAATGATACTTTCTAAAGTAGAAGTATTCATCTGGGACATCTTTGCACATAAGAGCAGGCATTTATTTAGGCCACTGTAGTTACAGTTGCAAAACACTTTCCACTATAACCTCCTACCTTTTCATGCTTGTAGCTTTCCAAAGCAAGAGAAATTTGGACTGATTTTAGCTATGATGAATTTTTTCTGGACCAGAGTTTTTCTTAGGAAAGGCAACAAAATTAGACAAATTAGTTTTGCAAAGCCAAAAAAAATTAATTATTTTTTCCATGATGAAACAATGTAAATACAGCTCTTGCTTCTCTTGTCAAGACATTATTAAATCTATGCAATTAAAATCACCAGATGTCAAAAAACAATCCTTTCAATAATCACGCTGGTTGTACATCTTTTTCTTTTGTTTTCTGGTTGAGTCCCATTTTATAACTTATCAGAAGGCCTTTCTCCTTCTCCTTTCTCTGTCTCCAGAATGCTGTATTTATTATACTTAGAAGTAATTCCTTTACTGCTGAAGACCAATCTAAGAAGAAATTATTTGAGTGCGTGTGCCGGTGGTTCCCCCATCCTAATTAGGCCAGTATATTTTATTGCTGAATATTCAGTATGATGTTACTATTCCCTATAACTGCAGTGGGTTTACCTTGACTGGTGGACAGACACCCACCCAGCCACTCTCTTACTCCCTCTCTGCAACAGGACAAGAGGAGAAAATAAAAAGATGAGGAAAAATGTGGGCCCTCTCTGGAAGTAAATGGGAGGCCTGGTTACCTAAAATGTTGAGAAGGCTGAGGTACTCAAGGACTTTTTTGATTCAGTGCTCACTGGCAAGTGCTCTAGGCACAACACCCAAGTTGCAGAAGGCAAAGTCAGGGACTGGAAGAATGAGAACTATCCAGTGTAGGAGAGGGTAAGGTTCAAGACCATCTGAGGAACATGAGGGTGCACAGGTCTATGGGACCTGATGAGATGCATTTGTGGGTCTTGAAGGAAGTGGCAGATGAAGTTGCTAAGCCACTACCCATCATATTTGAGAAGTTGTGTCAGTCTGATTAAGTTCCTGCTGACTAGAAAAGGGGAAACATAATGACCATTTTTAAAAATGGAAAAAAGGAAGACATGGGGAATTACATGCTAGTCAATCTCACCTCTGTGCCTGGCAAGATGATGGAGCAGATCCTTCTGGAAACTCTAAGGCATATGGGAAATAAAGAGGTGCTTGTTGACAGACAACATACCTTCACCAAGGCCAAGTCATGCCTGAAAAATCTGGTGATCTTCTATGACGATGTCACAACATTGGTAGATAAGGGAGGAGCAACAGACATCATCTACCTGGACTTAGGCAAAGCATCCTTGTCTCTAAATTGGGGAGACATGGATTTGATTGATGGACCACTGGGTGCATGAGGAATAGTCTGTACGGTCACACTGAAAGGGTTGTGGTCAATAGCTCAATCTCCAAGTAGAGACCAGTGATGAGTAGTGGTTCTCAGGGGTTGGTATTGGGGCTGCTTAACATCTTCATTGGTGACATGGACAATGGGATTCAGTGCAACCTCAGCAGCTTTGTGTGTGGAGCATTCGAAATACTGGAGGGAAGGGATGCCACCCAGAGGGATCTTGGAAGGCTTGAGATGTGGGCCTATGCAAACTTCATGAAGGTCAACAAGGCAAAGTGCAAGACAGGCTCAAATCTCAAGCACAAATACAGTCTGGGTAGAAATGGCTGGAGAACAGCCCTGAAGAGAAGGACTTGGGAGTTATGGTGGATGAGAGACTTAACATGAGCTGGCAGTGTGCACTGGCAGCCCAGAAAGCCAACTGCATCCTGGTCTGCATCAAAAGAAGTGTGGCCAGCAGGTTGCAAGAGGTGATTCTGCTCCTCTGCTCAACTGGTAAGACCCCATCTGGAGTACTCCATCTAGCTCTGGAACCCTCAACACAGGAAGGACATGAACCTGTTGGAGTGACTCCAGAGGAGGGCCATGAAGATGATCAGAGGGCTGGAGCACCTCTTGTATGAAGACAAGCTGAGAGAGTTGGGGTTATACATCCTGGAGAAAAGAAGGCTCTGGGGAGACCTTATAAAAGCCTTCCCGTACCTAAAGGCAACCTACAGGAAAAATGGAGAGGGACTCTTTATCATGGAGTGTAGCAATAGGATGAGAAGTAATGATTTTAAACTGAAAGAGGGGAAATTTAGGTTAGATATTAGGATGAAATTCTTTACTGTGAGGGTGGTGAGGCACTGGAACAGGTTGCCTAGAGAAGCTGTGGATGCTCCATCCTTGAAAGTGTTCAAGGCCAGGCTGGATGGGGCTTTGAGCTACCTGGTCTACTGGGAAGTATCCATACCCATGGCCGAGGGGCTGGAACTTGGTGATCTTCAAGGTCTTCTCCAACTCAAATGATTTTATGAAGAAGAAAAGTTTGTGGATCAAGGTAAAGGCAGGAAGAAGAGTTGCCAATTACCATTGTGGTCAAAAACCCCTTATCTTTGGGACAATTAATTTAATTTCTACCCAATTAAAAGAGGTTTGGATAGTCAGAAACAAAGACAAAATAAAACAACACCATCCTCCCATACCCCACTTTTTCCCAGGCTCAGCTTTACTCCCTCATTCTTGACTTCTGGTACAGGAGAAGCAACAAATCTCTTCTCACTCATTTCTTCTTCTGTCTTGTCAGATGTAGACTTTCCAAAAGAGAGAAGGATCTAAATTCACGCTTATTTATATAGCATAATGTGCTCTAGTTGCACTTAGGTTTCTATCAGTCAGATATGTTTACCAACCAGAGACAATTTTTGCATAGTCTTTTCTTTTGGTGAATATGTTCCTTTTCATAAATCTAGATTTTTTCTTTTTCAAATATAGAAACAGAGGAGTATGTCAACTTTCAGTTACAGATGATAGAAAATCAAATACTGAGTTTTAACTACAAACAAGGCTAACACTGAAGATATCTTCTTGGATATGATATCTAGGTAAATATTCTAATGCTTGAGACAGTCATTAAAAACAGTCATACTAGTATTTTCAGATTCTGAATTATCTTCAAACAATTTTTTTTCCATTTTGCTTTAAAATTATTCATTAAAAATGTTGTATACATTTATCCTTGATTATTTTTTTATTTGAATTTTGTCATTCTTTGATCTTTTTTCAATTAGAATGGTTATTTTTTCTTTACTAGATGTTTCAAGCTCTAAAACGTCTTTCACATTTCAGTCAAAATCTTTCTTATTAACTAAAGAACTGATTTTAATTTCCACATCTTCAGCATCTGCTTTTTCTGACAATATGCTAAAAAGCTTTCTGGTATACAAAAATTTTTAGAAATAACTATATTAGATAGGTAAATAAAATAAACCGTGATTGAGAATTTTCTCAATCTTGTTAAATACTATGGCAATAAACATAGTGTAAAAAATCTAGTAATTATTCCCTTGAATAAGCAGAAACACCTGTTATAATCATAGGAAATCAATCTATTTTTAGCAGTCACATTTATTTATTTTTTACTGCTGGACTGTGCCATTTCCTGGAATTTGAGCCTCACAATCACATTCAATGCCTTTCTTCTTTTAAGGGTCTCTGTTCATTTATCTTCAAGTTTCATTCAAACTCTGTTCAAGAATGTTTTTTTGATGCTTCAGGTGTTCTTTCCAAAACTAAAATAAAACCACAGAAGAGGAATAATTAAGCAAAAAAAAAAAAACAAAAACAAAAACAAAAAAACCCAAAACCAGATGAGAAACAACCCAAACCCCAAGAGTTATTTAAGAGAATATCCAGGCTGGATGGGGCATTGAGCAGCCTGGTCTAGTGGGAGGTGTCCTTGCTTGTGGCAGGGCAAGTTGGAACTCGATGATCTTTAAGGTCCCTTCCAACTCTAATGCTTCTGTGCTCACATGATTTATTTCTGAGTTGCACCTACTATGGGCACTCACCATGCCAAATCTCACCATCTTATTTACTCAAAGTTAACTACCAGGGAGCTACCTGATAGCACCTCTCTTGTCTAAGAGGAGAAGAAAAGTTGTGGAGCAAACCTGATATGCACAAGATGGAGCAACACTGTCTATAAGCCCATGAAAGTATGTCATAGTCACAGAAAAATGTAAGTTTGCAAGGACCTCTGGAGGTTGTCTGGTCTAATCTTGAAAGACAGAAGAAGGACTAGTGTCAAAACTAGACCAGATTGTGTGGGGCATTGTCCTGCCAGTTACTCCAGCTTATCCTTGTACGCCATGCTCTCTCACCATAACTGTCTTGGTAAATCTCTACTATGCTCTTTTCAGTTTGTCCACATCTCTGTTATACTGTTAGGTAAGCTCTTAAGGTATTGAGTAAAATGCCATACATGGCATATATAATAATCTCTCCCTATTCCAGAAACAGACATAGCTTTTTTCTTTTCAGTTATTCTTCATTCATTACTTTCTCAGATGTGAGCAATTCTGGCTGAAGGTAATCATTATGGAAAATTACCTTTCATGTTTTATATGAGAAGATGTAAATGTTTACTTTGCACCCTGCATTTTATGCCCTTTAGGTGTTGTATATTTTGACATTCACACAGACACCAATGTTAGATTTTCACAGGCAAACTCTTGGTGGGAAGGTAGGGCAGGAATACGGACTATATCCCCCAATATGTGGGACACAGTTTCAACATGATGATGCAGCAGAGGCTGCTATTCTTATACATGGATCAGTATTCACAGTGTCTCCTTATGAGGTACTTGGGTATTTTGGTCTTAATGTTTTGCTATTCCTGATTCCATAAATCCTGAATACTCTCTGTTCTTACTTTGTATAGCCAATGACTTAGTTTCTTTATCAGACACAGGATAACACCATTTCTCATCTCTAATTCCTCTGGGGGCTGAGGAAATACTCATAGAGACTGATTTAGGTTTTTGCACTGGGCTGAATTCTCTCTGCTACACATCCCCAAATGAACTTTCAAACAAATCTTTCTTGTACAGCAATAAAAGAGAAATATCCAGGAATACTTGCTAAAGGACCTAAAAAATATTAAATTCAAGCCAAACCGTGGCAGTAAGACTGCATTTCCACTGTATTGTATTCAGGCTGTTACTTCATGAACACGCCTTGCTCAAACTTCAGCTGTCCATGGAACGGCAGTGTTTTAATCCACCAGGTTGTCAGAGGGTGGCAATGTAAGAACACAAAATAAGCACATGGCCAATTAGCTAGAGCTTCTTCAGACTGGGAGCAGCCGGCTTTCCTGACACAGCCACAGCCTTCCCTTTGTTTACTACCCTCACACTCAGGTTTCTGTGATCACCATGCAAAACAAGACAGGGTGGTCCTGCAGAAACACCGTGCTTCATGCGACACTGTCTCATACAGAGAAAACCTTCCAGACAGAGACAAACACACTCCTCTTATTCACCGTTTAGCCATGCTCAATCTCAGGCTGAATATCTTCCAGGTCTGCCAGAGGAAATAGAGCAGGCAGCCTCATGATGTGCTGCGGGAGCCACCCCTCTGCCATGTCTTTCTGCATCCTGCAGAGCCTGCCTTGTCTGCACTAGCAGCCTCCTAACGGGTCTACACAGAGTTGCAGGACTTGCAAGGCAAATGTCTATGACAGCAAAATAGGACAGAAACTGTCCAAGAGTGCTGGTGATTCCTCTTGATCTCACCTTCTCTTCCTGTGCTCAAATCTAAAATCCTCTCTCTCTCTCCTTTAAGTAACTTTGCAATCATGTGTGATCACAGCAGTCCCAGACTCCAGATGTTCCCAAGCAGCAGCTTTCTCCTGATCCTCCCGGTGACAGTGGTTAGGTACCTCACTAGTGCTTTTCAATAAAACAATCCCACAGCGAGCTGCGTGACTGCTCAGGTGACAAGCACCAAAATACTTTGCTTTGTACTAATTTGGCTTGAAGGATTAAAGAACGTCTGAATTTACCATGACAAGGAATACCTAAGAAAATTAGTGCTTTCTGTTGTCCATATATACAAGTGTACAAGGTATTAACTGTGTACAGGGAGTGCAGCCAAAGCTGCCATTTTTCCCAGTAAATAATCGTTAGGTTTGCCTTTCAAAGTAAAAATTATCTTTTCCTGTCCTGATTCCTGCTGGTAGGGGTTTGTACCAGTAGATGGTGCAGAGGTACCTGGGTGGCTGAGGGGAGCATATGGAGGGAGCATCCAGGGATGGAACAGTTTTCTGCTAGATTCCTGTGCCCTGGTGCAGAGCATGGGGAGGATACTCTTTCACAGACTGAAGCAAAGTAAATGTTCACTTGTGGTTTTGGAGAACCTGTAATTTGTAAAAAAAATTGTTTTATACATGGGAGCATTATCACTGTCATTCTTCTAGGGTAACACTAAGATTGGGATTAAAGCTGCAGTTCAATGGCTGCTGGGATGAGTCATTTTAATAACTCTTAGTGGCTAAGAATACATTTTGTTGTCCAAACGCTACAGTGTCTTCTTCAGAACAAGCGCTGTCCTCTCTGCACTTACAGAAAAGCTGAGCTTGCAAGACAGATGGGTCTAGAACCTTGCTGAGCATAGTCCCTTATATTTGAGGTTTGGGTTATATATCTTGGATAAACAAGATATGAACATAAAGCGAATTTGTCACAAAAGCTTTCAATAAATTCATATATTAAAATGTATTCCTTCCCCAATCATTTTACTGTCGTCATTCCATGTGCCACATCTAATTTATAGGGTGACATCTCTTGGAACAGTGACTCATCTTTTCCTCATAAAGCACTGTGCACGCAAAACTGTATTAATAAAGGAATAATAATGGGATCTGCCTGTCTCTTAGAGACTGAGGCAGAGATAACCAATTCTGTTGCATTTGCTAGTAAGGATGTAGTATAGTTTGTGTATAACTTAGATCAGGCTGGGGACTGATACAGGGAGTGTAAAGGACAGAGACCCGTGGTTGAAAGAGCAAAGTAATTGGATCTTAAAATAGAAATCAAGGGTCAGGACCCCGAAGAAAAGCACCATCAATGCAAACAGTTTGCATTATCTCCATCTGAGAATCTCAATACCCCTGGCAAGCAACCATGATTCAAACCACAGTAGATCTCATGAGATTGACTCAATAGTGCTATTCCACTGAAAAAAAGAGAAAAAATGGGGCACAGAGAAAAAGTTATTTGCCAAAGAAATTAATTGCCTTTCTGAATATGGAAATAAATTTATTTCTTTGCTACAGAATGATCATTCAGCATAAATAGTTAATCCTGAAAAAAATATGAGAAGTTTGCTATTGCTATTTCCTGATCCTTCTGCTGAGGCTAGAAGTTATAACTTTATTGGTGAGGGTGTGGGAAAGGCACAGAAATTGGTGCTTCTCAAAAATAAAACAGAATCTGAATACTGAACCGTGACCTGCTTAAACCACAGCCTCTGTGACCTGCTTAAACCACAGCCTCTGACTACTATAGTGTATATACTACTACAGTGTGGTATTAGTATGTCAGGAATTAATATCTGAAGTAATGAATACAAAGTGCTTTTAAACCATTGATATGAACAGATTCCAGACAAACTAGTTCACACGTTTTAATTCTCAAACAACATAATCTCTAGCAGATGCCCAAGATTAGGGATATAGATGTGAAAATACAGTAAAAGAGCATGCATGGAGTTTGCTTATGTTCGCTCTCAGATCTACCATATTAAGGTAATTATATGCACTAGTTTAGAGTGAGTTCAACAAACTTAATTTCTTCAGTTAATATCAGATATTTATAGCTTAAGTAAAATAGAAAATGACAGGAGAGTGGACAAGCTGTTTATATGAGCTAAAGAAATAATTATCAGATTATTCATGGCACTGTAAAGAGTAGGAATGATAAGCAGCCCAGCTATTGTAATGTGATTAGCTAATGTTAGTTAAGCATTGTGAAGACAGAAAGAACTCTACAAAGGTTAAGCATTATTATTATCACTGTTAATTCAGAGTGATGGAAGGCACAGTGAAACCTCTTACCATGTGCTGTGTAAAACTTGCAGAAACTGAAATTTAGAACTGAGAGAATTACAGATGGGCTAAAGAGCATTACCAGCTGGTGAGCTCTTTCTGCTTGTTCCTTGCTGAGGTCTGAGTAGCTGGTCAATTGAAAAGATGATACCTCATAAATAGTGGCAAATATATGGAATGTATCACAGTAGGAGGGACCAATATGGGTCAAGCTGTGTGCCAGGCTGCCTCCCCCCAGCTGCCCTGTGGGTCCTCTAGTCTTGTATGAGGGTCAGCAACCCCAAGAGTGGCAGGTTGCGATGTGCAGCACTCTGTGGGCCTGGCAGGCCTTTGAACATAATCAATATTGGCATAACCATCCTGGAAATGTTAACTTTCTTTGCCTGTGGCCTTGTATTTTCAGGCACCATGGCATTTAAGCTGTGGATTGTTGTCTTAGGCAAAATTTCTTGTATGTACTGCACGAAACAAGAGGTACTTCCTTGGTATGGTTATACCAATGTATGGTTATGTGGAAGTAGTTAAAATTACCATTTTAATTCTAAAGGAATTTCTAGCGTTTTGAAAGTATTACTGTTCCAGCCTGGAAACCAAACAAGTCACAACCTCTTACCATGCTAAATACTAATTCTAATTATGCTAATGAATCACTTCACAAATTTGATTTTTTTTTTATTTTAGTTTGAAACATTTTCTTGAAATCAATAAATTTATTTGAAATATATGGGAAAATGCATGTTTTTCTAAACATGTATTCTGTCAAGTATTTCATCTAACTCTTCTATGTTAAGTGTCTCTTTCATGAATACCATCGGACAAACATCCAAACTTCCAGAAAAAAAATGTAGCAAGAAATTAAAGCTGGTGAATGAAGACACAGTTAGGAATCAGAGCTGATCTTAAAACATGGGTTCAAATTCAAGTGACTATGTGATGTGACCAGGAACTCAGTCTGTTTTCAACTGGTAATTTTTTTTTTTATATTTTAAAGCTTCAGGGAAGTATTTTCAAAGAACATGAAGATGCCTTCCCCAGCTGGGGTGGGATGCTATCTTCACCTGTCAGACTCATTGCCAATAACTCTGCCAGACTGGGCATCAATATTATTTTTTAAATCCACTAACCAGAGAAATTCCCCATCCTAAAGTCTTATGAATCTGGCGTACTGGGCAGGAGAGCTGAAGTTACAGAGCGAGATAAAAAAGCAATAAAAAGAAGAGTGCAGGAAAGCTGATTTACCACGTGACATTTGGAACTCTTTCCAGCTGCTGGTGAGTCTTGCCACTGACTTCAAATCTTTCAGTTCACTGAGAGCTGACATTTGGAATAACATTATAATGGCTCTTAAAAGAGCTCTGAGAGAAAATCTGAAGTGATTCGGAGGATGATTCACTCATATTGATAGCTAAATATCAGCAGTAGCTAAACATGACAGATACAGTGTGTACAGAGGCAACCAAGCCAAGTCTAAATTGGAGTTTTGAGCATGCATTTGAGATTTAGTCATCTGGATAACAAGCTATGGGCTGTGAGAAACCAATATTAACTGAAGAGCATTGCATTATCTCCAGCATAAATATTCCCAAAGGTAAAAAATGTTTGTCCTCTTAAAATTGACTGTTGTCAATGTTGGGGTGTGATTCAGACTAATACTTTAAAAGATGTTCTCCATCATTTTTTTCCAGCCAATTTGTATTATGAGAAGTGAATTTAATTTAGCTCAAGCTTCCTCTGTGTTACAGAATTTGGCATCCGTACTTCTGCTGATTCATCATCTGTGATGATAAAATTGAGTTACAAGAGCACCACAGGTCAAAGCATCTTTACCAGCACCGCATGTCCTCATTAGTTGCACTTCTGTTGGTGAAAGATCATGTAGGTCTTTTGACACCTTTTGATACAATACACTATAGGATGTGGAAGTAATATATCACAAGAAAAGCAGTTCACACCATGGGCACAGTGTATGGAGTTTTCAACTTATCCAAGTAGCAGAAATGGGGAATCTGGGACATAAACCAAAGGTAAAATTACAGACGAGGTTCTTCCCATTGTGTCATTCTGACCATTCCCTTATCTTTGTGACATCTGGGTGTCTAAGTGCCTCCAGTCTCTGGTGGTACCTGTGTCAACATGCATGCCACTACCTTGGATTTCAAAGGGCCACCCAGTAGAACAACATCCTTCCTTGTGTCATGAATTTTCAGTCATTCCCTGATCTAGCAGGAATAAGACGCTATGATGAGAACTACAGATGAGGACTTGCCTGCCAAGAAAAGAGAAAGGGTGCTGCAACAATGGTCTCGGACTTGAAGGCATTTGTGAAGTTATTCATTTACCACTTGAACATTATTAAATGATTTTGCTCATCTGAGGAAGCTTGCATGTATTTGTGGGTCTAAGGTAAACAAAAGAGGTTGCAAAACCTTTGTGTATGAAAGGCGACTTTTCTAAGTACAGACAAAAATCTGCCAGTGAGCCACCAGGTATATTCCCCCTGCAGAGCCTGTGACTTTGGACAGTGGTTGAAACGGTAGTGGTGGGAGGTAGTAAGCAAGAGACAAGTTCCTAAACTACAGTGGGAAAGTGGGAGATGACACAACTGCCCATCAGCTTGGGTAAGCTCAGCACAGGACCATAAACAGAGTTTACTGTGATGCTGGAGGCTGATGGGGTGCATTCCTGTAAAGTATCAAGAACACATTATTCCTGAAGCTGGACACAAGGGATTCTGGGACATTGGGATGTAAAGGTTAAGTTGCTTGCATATTTGGACAGACATAACCATTTTGGTATTTCTACTGGAAACTATTTATTTCTTAATTGAAAATTGCATGGAAGTGTTCAAGACTACCATGAATGTTGAGAGTCTGGACAAACAAAACAATTATGTGTAATGAAACAGGGCAAAGTGGGGTATTAAAAGACAATCTCCAACTTGTTAATCACATAGACTGGCCACTTATTGACCATAGCTTACACTTTCTTTTCAATAGCATCCATCTATCCCAGTAGCCAAATAGATTTTTGGACCATCTTTTTCACTGAAAACTTTTCAAGGCTGCCTTCACAGGGAATGAGAGAGACAATCAATGAAAGCATATCTTTATGGTTTTCATTGTATTTTTATTAATAACATTAAAATGCTGTTGAAAATGAGGAAAAGGCCAAGAGGAATTTGCCAGTGAACATCTCCTGTACCATTGCCATGTTACGTTAAACAAGTATACTTTCTCATAACAACATAGAAAATAGCTTGGTGAGGAACTAAGGACCTGCAAAAGATCTGTGGAAAGAAACACTACATGTCTACCCATAAAATGATAAATTCTGGTGCTCTTCTTAGGCTCTGCGGTCAACAGGGCTCACAGCTATTAAAATAAACAGAATAGGGTGGCCCCATCCAAACTGCTTACTTGGAAACGCTTCTCTCATTCCAGAGGAGCCTCCTGTTTGGCAGAAGTCCCATCCCAGTGACTATTTTGGCAGCATAACAGGATGCAAAGGAGCAAGGTCCAGTGCTTGGGAATATTCTGTAACATTGGTTACCCCACTAGAGAGGTACAACCAAAAAAGTAGAGAACTCTGCAGATCATTCAGGCTGCTATTTCCTCAGTGTAGCTGCAGCAGGATGAGTGTAGCTGTGAGTCTGAATTCAAAAACTTGTCCTGCCTATCTTTGTTGTTCTGTTAGGTTGGGCCAAATTTCCCTTCCCACATAAAGCTTTTTTTTTCCTGCACCATTTTCTCTCCTATACTCTTTCTCTTTCTTTGTTATACTACACCTTCAATAAAAAGAACTTCTCTGCTACGAGAGAAAGCTTCTCTGTTTTTTGAGTTGGGGATTTCTCTTTTTCATTTGTGTGTACTTCCCCAGAGAAAACCAGATTTTCCATTGGATATTTTCTTTAGTTTAACTCCTGTTCATCCACTTATTAATGACAATTGTGTTTGTGTTGTAACTTTTTCCGAAAAGGTGGGAAGAAGTGTTGGAAAATCTTCTGATGGCTGGCTGTGCATTAAAGTGTTTAATGACATGGAAATTTCATAACAAGAATCAGGATTATTTAGATTACCTCATAGACAAATTCCCCAATACAGCAGGTTACATGGCCTAATCCTGGCCTGGAGAGCAACTCTTATTCTCTGTTCCCCCAAATGATCTTTCATTGTTTAATTTGACAATTTTAGCTATCTTGTTTTAAATAAACATCTTCAGATGGCATTCACCTGGGAAGTATTGAGCCCATAACACAAAAAAACACCAGCAGAATTTCTTTTGCCAATTAAAATAATTTATAGGAGTGTCAAATACATTCTTTGATATGAAACAAGAAATTTCTTGTGTGAATTGGTTTCCCACAGATGAAGATCTTAATACTGATACATGACTTTGGTGTATAATCACACAAATAAGCATTTAGTACTGACATGGTAATATACAGTTTTGTTAATAGTCCTAATGAACAGGAATGTGTAGTTTTGCAAAAAAAGAAAAGTGATGAAGAGTCTCAAGTCCCACATTAAGCTGCCATACATCTACATTATATGGTTAAATCCTGTGTCTTCCTCTTCTGTGAAAAAAAATTATGACAGGTTCATGTTAGGAAAAAAAAAGCAAAAATATGGAATTTCGACTCTTGGGTGAAATTAAAATGAATGTGAAGACAGTTCCTATGTCCCTTTCTTTCCTGCTAATGTTCAAACATATATCATTAATCTCATGAGACATGATGTCCCCTTAAAAAGTCCAGTTTGTATACTTAGATTTTCTTTATGTCCTTGTGACTACAATGAACCCTGAAAACACAAGAGAAGCTTATTCTTTTAGTTCTAAATTCAGAAAACACACTGAAAAGGCCATGTAAAGTAATCACTATTTTCCCCAACAATACTTAGTGAATTCCACACTGCTCTCCAGCTTTCTT
This sequence comes from Pedionomus torquatus, assembly GCA_013398155.1. NCBI lineage: Eukaryota > Metazoa > Chordata > Aves > Charadriiformes > Pedionomidae > Pedionomus > Pedionomus torquatus. Next base: position 131,765 of record VZRU01015222.1, read on the forward strand.
TGCATTTCCTTTAGCTTGAGAGTGCTTTTGCAAGCAGCAGGATATAGCCCTGATGCTCTTTGAGTCTCTGGGAGCTAGAGGCACTGCCATGCAGTATTACAAATGCAGTGAGCTATCAGCATGGGGTCTACAGACTGCAAAGCAAAAACATATATGGAACATCCTGTATTGCTTAAATACTTTATATGTTAGATGAACCCATAATGTTGAATTAATTTTCTTTATACACAGCAGTTTGTTTAAGGTTCTGGGTCAGTGGCTTGGTTTTTATGTTGTTTTTTGTTTGTTTGCTTGGTTTTTGGGGGGTTTTTGGTTGCTTTTTTTTTTCTCCTTGAATACTTTATTTTTGAAATCATGGGTTTATATTCAGCTTAAAAAAAATCAACGGAAAATAAAAGTTACTATCTCTTTTCCACATGACATCTTAACATGCTATTTCACTCTATGGAAGGAAAATAGTCTGACTGATCATTTCCATGGAGAAGATGGATAATATTTTGTCTCTTTACTTCCAGCCCAAGATGCATTTCTTCTGTGCAAAGCATGCTAGATAGTAAATAACAAAGGGTAGTAGGTTGAGACATTGACCCTTCTCCAGGCAGAAGGGTCAATGATTAATGCAAAATATTTTTAAATGGTGCTGAGTGTCCTGCAATGGTAGACCTAGTACCTCACAATATTTTGCATATTTATTGGGAAAAAAAAAAAAAAGCTTAAAAACCCTCAGAAGATCAGATCTTTAGCATGCAATTTGTGGATCTATACTCATGTAAACTGTCAAAGAATCTAGTTCAGCTGTAAATCTGATTGAATTCACAAGGCCCATTGTAATGTATGTTTTCAGCCTAGACATCTGAGGGACAGGTAAAATAATTATATATTACACAAGGGTTTTAAAGGGTTGAAAATTAAATCAATAGAAGGCAAGATCACTGAAAAACCATACCAGTAAGGTAATGGACTGTACATCTACAATTTTTCATTATTAAGAATTTTTATATGGTCTTGTGCATTTCTGCATTTCTTAATTCCAAAATATCTCCCGAAGGATCCATATTTAAACTTTTTATGAGCAATAATAATAACACTAAAATTAAGCTTGAGGTAACATGGGAAAAATATTGCCAAGGTGACAGTTATTAAGATGCTTCACAGATTCATGTCATCTTCAGATCGTTTTCTCCAGCACTTCAGAGAAATAAAACAGAAGCCAAAACGTAGCGATAAATAACAAATAAGAGTAAGATGGCCCTTTTGTACTTGCAGGTCTGTCCTACAATAGATCATCTCCAGCTTTAACCTTATGCCATAAAATGGGAAACAAGGAAAATAAATACCATGCAACTTTATGTGCACAATTACAGCATCTATACACTGGCCTGCATGGGTTTACACCTTCCCTTGAGAGCCTGAGCAATTTACCTCCTGCAATGTCCTCCTATGCTAAAGCCTTCAGGATATTCAGGAAGAATGCTTCTTCCTCCCTTCCTCTTGCAAGATGGCCCACAGCTGAGAGTCCCTGTGGTTGTAGCAAACCACAGGTAGCAGGTTGTGCAAGGTGTGCATTCTCTGACGGATATAAACGTTTTCTTTTAAAAAAGACCACTGCTTCCTTGTGGGGATAAAATATCCCAGGAAACACATCTTATGCTGTTTGTTATAAAGCTTTTCACGAAAACAGAGAAAGTCTTGAAAAACTTAGCAAGGCTCTAGTGGCACAAATTCAATTAATTTTACTGAAATGCAAGTAGGAAATTCTCTGTGCTTTGCTTTAAAACTGTACTGGGAGTACAGATAAATTCCAATCCATAATACATGTGAATCTATGTTAAATATGATCCCACTTCCTCCTATATTCACGTATTATTTTCCTCATTAATATGTTGATAACTTAAGCAAGGAATTGTCATAGTCTATATATCAGTTAGCTCTGTAAGTATAACATAACTTGCATTGAGGTGCTAAGATGCACTGTGAGAAGCTGTATGGTCAGGGTAGATTACTCTTGTGTGCCAGTTTCCTGTGTGGAAAACCTGACCCCCAAGTCATTCTGCTGTGAGAAGCAACCAGTGCGCTAAGAAAAATGATCAAGACTTTTAAGAACTCTAAAAGCTGCTGGAAGAGATCTGGTTTTGTAATCAGTTGTCTCTTAAACTGTGGGTGGCAGCAGTGTCCAGGCAGAGGGAACTTTTGGAAGGCTCCCCAAGGGCCCTGACCTCCACTGAATGTCACTGGAGGAGGCAACATGAATTGCGGCCCCAAGACTGCAAGGCTGAGCTCACAATAGGCTAATGTATTAGTTTGTAAATGAAGGATTAAGTCGGGAAACATTGCTAATAACCTAGTTCAATAGCTCCATAATCACCACAGTATGATGGTGAGTAATTTGCAATGTTTGTAATCCTGAGTTCAGTGGCCCTCTAATTGACTCAGTTTCCTATTCTGGATAGCTGTGCTGATACTTGGAATCATTCTGTAAGATGATCTTTAAATAATGCTGCATGTGTCACAGCACATGTGGCATTCCTGACTTCCACTTCTAGCTTTCCTCATTTAGATGATTTATGGGCTTGTGTAAATCAGTCTTAAACATAAGTGGGTGCCTGTTCTTTTGCTGATTCATACTCCCTCCATTGTAAGCAAAGCGATGCCCTCGGACCATCTCTATTATTCACAGGCTTTGCCTGCCTTGAATCTGAATTTGCAGGAGAGAGAACAGCTTTGCAGAGAGTTTCAGCTCTAACCAATTCTTTTACATTTTCTCTGCCCGAAAAGTGGGCTGAATATGTTATGAATAAGCAGTGTAAAAAGCACGACTTCTGAGGCAGAATCAACATTCCTGCTGTCCTCCTGGTAAACAATTGCATGACAACTGGGAAAAGTTGAAATGAGCTGGAAGTGAAGATGTTCCTGATTCGCCCACTCCAACACAATATATGCCAAAAGACTGGAGGGTCACCTTTAAAAATTCAGGTTCTGTATAACTGTGCTTTCACATGATAGTTTCTAATAATGATTAAAACACATTGGCAATGACATTTTTGCAAGGACACTATGAAAGGACAAGGCAGTATATGAAACAACTATTTCATAATGAATTCCAAATTCCTGCACTTCTAATGAACACAGTACGCAATGAACAATCTGCAAAGTACGCTGTGCTTTCCAGATATAAAATGTAAATAGATTTTTTAAGTGTTTGAGGCTTTCAAACCCAGCGAGGGAATTTCCCTCATTAGCTTTGGAAATCCTAACCAATGTGTTTGAATCAGGTAGTCTAACCCAAACAGTCATGCTTCATAATGTTTCTCTCCAGATTTACAGTAGAGCTGGCTGTGACACAGGAGGATGAGATGGTTTAGTCATGGTTTTTCAGTGAATCAACTCCTCTCCTTTATTGGAACTTTGACCTTTCACTTCTAAGACTTGCTGAAATCACCAGATCTCACAACCTTCTCAGAAGAGCACAGGAATGAATAACAGTGTAAAATCATTTTAATGAACTTGAGTAACAGGGCTGGTTTGCAGAAGCGTTATTGCCTAAAAATGAGAAACTTAAAGTCAACTGCACACTTAATTGTGAAAGTTTCTTTCCTCCTCTGCTGAAAGCAGTTAAAGTGATCAGAACAGGGAAAAGGAACAAACTAAACTGGACTTACTACTCCTCATGCGTGGAGGGCTGGGATCTTACAGAAGTACACTACATGACTCATACTCTTCTCACGCAGAGTTCAATGTAAAATGCCCATTGACAGCAGCTGGAACAGTGTGAAATTCTACCCTACAATTTATTGATATGATCTTCCTGAAAAGAACAGAACAAAGACCCAGCTCCCATGCCAGACAATTCACAGCCTCAACACAGCAAATGGAAGGTGAGAGTTGCAAAGGAGAATGATGAGACATAGGGCAAAAACTGTAGTAATAGAATATTATAGTGTCTCACTTGTGGCATATTCACACATTGTGAGGTTTTCAGGTATTTTGATTTTCGTCTCATTTTACTTGTTTGCCCTGGTCGACGGACAGGTACAGTTGTGCATCATTATTTTGAGAAAAACTATAGTTTCTACACAGTGAAATAATTTTGATTAATATGTGATCAATGGAAAATTCAGCAGTGGATTAACAGCAGGTGTCAAATCCCACAAGATTCCTCTAAGGTCATCCTATGGAAGAATGAGTTTTGAACCCCTGTATCTACACTGCATTTATCCAGAAGTCCTGGCTAAAGACTTGTAAAACAAAAGTGAGTCATGTAATATCTATTATCAGAGACATGTAATATATATTATCAGGGAGAAATAATATAAAGAAAAGTTAACAAAAAGTTTAAAGTTATCAGAGAACACAAAAATTTTGTCAATACTTTCCTATTTATATTGAACACTAGAATATTAAAAGAGGCACTGGGTGGTGTCTATCAGGTATACCATGTGAAGGTATGTGTTAAACAACTTGCCACTTAAGAGTCAGTCAGTGAGCATAAAACATTTCTCAAAAGAGATTCTGTAATTCAGTACATCCTATCCTATCCTACCCATGCCAGGCTATATGCCACTTTAAGGTAGGCTGGGGACTGCTTTTAGGATTCCTTGGGATGGTAGTTGGTACTAAAAGTCTTACCAAAAAATGCTTAACAGCAATGCCATTGTCCAATCTATTAATGATAGGAGGTTTAGGTTTGTCATGGAAAGACAACTTAAGTCTCAATGGAGACCTATAGTAAACAGACCCTGGTGGTTTGCAATGATATTTTGTTCTTAGTTTCCTTTGAGGATAGCTGTTTTCACCTATATCCAAAAAAATCTGGTAAACAGCTAACGCTGATATTTTCCAACAATTAGGAAGACACACGGATCAGTCTTAACCAACTCAATGCAAACCTTGAAAATGCATGATGGAAAAATTATGCCTTTTCTTTTAGCTTGCTGTTAGAGCATTGTAATACCTACGGCCATAGAAATTCAGAAAAGAAAAGGCTGTTTATTTGACAGTTTTGTCAATGGGATGGTTAACAAACTAACCAGTGGGCCAGATGTGAGATAATTGGAAGAAGAGTATTTTTTGAAAAATGCTTTTGCCTATTGATTTATTGCTGGAACAGCAAAGGAAGAAAATAATTTCTAACTATATTTCTCTCTTCTCTATCCTTTTGTCCTTATCACATTTATTCTTGTTATGGGTAATTCTTTGGGCAGCTTAAGAAAACCTGCAGTTGTCTTTTTTCATGTGCCTGGAGAGTGTAACATGTAAAAATGTGAACTTATTATGTGGTGCCTTTGGTCTGTGAAGGGTTACATGTTTGGGAGTGGAGTGTTTAAAGGGATTGCCAACATCTCATCATTCCCAATTAGTCAGAAAAATTGGCATAACTCTGGCTTAATTAAATTTGTGAACCAAAGAAACTTCCTCATGCCTTTGCCAATGTTCTTTGTGGAAGCAAAGTGCCCTTTTAAGAATAGCACATAAAAACACATTTGTAAAAAGTGGATTTTTTATTTTCTAATTTTTTTTTTTCCACTGCCTTTGACATAATCTCTAATCATAAATATTGGGAGATATGGAAGAAGCCTTGTCCAGCAGTCTGCACTTTTACCTAAAATCACCCGATACTGGTCATGGGGACCTGCCCACTTGATGAAGCATATGATGCCTGACTCAGCGTACCCAAAGAAGACAACCAAAATATTTAGAACTCTTCCAATGTATTGGGGGGAGGTGGGGAAGAATGCCTTCCTGACCACAGATTTGGCAATCAGTTCACTTTGTACATGTGAGTAAAGAATTGCTATATTTACAGGCAATTCATTTATATCCTGGGTACTGTTTGTGTCCTGGTAGTTTTCCACTTACATTTTCCCCTTTTTAGTTAATTTTAGGGATTCGGACCATTTACTTCTATGGGCAGAGAATTTGAGGCCTTCACCTACTCTCTAAGGACTTGATATCCTCAAGCATTTGGGTAGCAGTAGTTGCACCGCATGTGGGACTTGGGTCACCTAAGCACAGCTATTTAAAAAGCAGAGCTTGTCAGAAACTCAGATTTTTATCACTGGAGAAATTCTAAGACAGACAAATGGAGATGAATCCAAAGGAACCCTCACTCCTGTCTAGGATTTTAGGAGAGGTATAACAAATTGCCCCCCCGAGATGCCTGTCTCTCACTTCTGGCTGTATTGCAATTACTTACTCAGACCAGATGCTTGTTTTTCTGATGGCTAATGTCGACTGGATGTATCCTGTATCTTTCTTATGTATCTTTCTTATCTCCTTAGTGCTGGTGGAGTCAATGTGCCTAATCAGAGTGACTGATGATCCATCCCCATCCACCCTGACTGAACAGTGAGTTAGCACATTTACTCACTTCTCATGCTACACAGAAATGATTAAACATTCAAATGCCAATCTGTGGAAAATGGGGACGAATATTCAGAAGGAACAGCAGCTGATTTGAGGATAAAACTGATGTCTGAATGGAGCAAATTCTGCTCCTTGGCTGTGCTAGTGTAAACCTGCAATAATTCCATTAACAGTCACATAAACCAGAAAGGACTTTGGATCAATGTACTCTGCTGGTATTGTTTACATTGCCAGGAGTGACCATATTTTGCTGTTCTTTTTCTGTTTGTTTGTTTCTTACAATAAAAATCACTTTATCTGCTAACTCCTTTCACTTTCCAATTTAGCTAAGGGAATGAGAGAACTATTTTTATTCAGATGGATTTTAAGAAAAAAAAATGGGAAAAAGGTTAGAAATACAAACCAAGAGACATGATGTATTTCTCATTAATGATTTAAAATATACTTTCACGAAGAAAGTGGGAGTATTTACTTCTGTCTAGTAATTCATAGTTAATTGGACATGCTAAAACTCTACTTACATTAATGAAACATAAAGTTCTGACTTTTTGTTGCTATGTAACTTTCATTTCTTGTGTGTATTGTTTTTAATGGGACTCGCTGTGTTCTCAGGGAATTATGCACTAAACTTTTTACCTTCCAGAAAAAAGGTGATTAAAAGTACCATCAGCCTAAAAGAAAATTCTTCTACCCTCATCTGAGCAGACTTAAATTATGTTGCTGATGGTATTTACAAAATATCTGTGGCAAGTACAGTGTGTCTGTGCTAAAGTCAATGAAGCATACAATGAACAGGACACAGTCACATGAGGTTTGAATTCATTCCAGTTTGCTCTGGAATTTTTTTTTTTTTTAAACTCAGATGATTGCAGTGACCAACATGTGATTCTGAGCGAGGCTCACTCGGGTCAGGCCTGCAGAAGCCAGTGGCAGAATGCCTGAAAGCAGTTCAGACCAGGAATGTTTGAGTGTGGTGGTTCAGAGAGCGTCTCATGCAGATAGATATAATTTTTGGGAGGGGGCCAGTGCAGCTGGGACTGTTTCATGCTGACATATTAACAAGGTGTTCTGTTGAATGGTAAACGCCCTGAGATAACACCTGAAATCTGGATACCTCTTGTCACCAAAGGGAGGGTAGCCATTCCCTTCTCTGGCTTATTTCCACAGGTATCTTCTCAGGTGAAGGTCTCACCTGTGCACCTCTCAGGACAGAGCTCAGTTTCACAGTCAAGCTGCAGAGAAATCCCTTGTACTACTTAAACACATCACATATGTACATACAGTGCACTAATACATTTTACTAATGTCCATAAAGTCACAATGATGTAGTAATTATGGAAAGAGAGGTCCTTAGGAGCTCTGCTGTTACTCTGTGTACATATGTTAGACCACAGCTAAGTCTAAGCTGAGTTTCGTGTGTGTATGAATTACAAGTTACCCTTACTCTGCCTACTTTTTGCATACCATGGCTAATCCACTGCTCTCTTATTCCCTGTGTTGCACAGACCACTGTAGCCTTAATACAGCTTTCCAGGGAAGAGGGTTGAAGTGTTTATCAGAGAGAAGTCACTGGTCGTGTCCCCAGACACACAGCAAGGGCAGAAACAGTAATACGGTAATCTGGGAACAGCTTTGGTGTTGTGATGCCCCCAGCTGAATTGGCAATAGAGTAGGCTTAAGCCACTTCTGTCTTTCTGACTCATCTTATCCAAACTATTCTGGGTGTTTCCTGAAAATAGAAGTTGAAAGCCATTGAAACCATTTTTCTAACAACAGTGGCTTTTTTTCTTTTCAGAGGCAAACTCTACTATCCCATCAAATGCCAAGGGTGAAAAATCCTCACCCACATATATGAAAGAGCACTCAAGTCTAACATTTAGTATAATTATTTAATAGCTCCCCCACATTAGTCAGCCCTTGGATTTAGGAAGATTGTTAGCATTTAAAATTAAGTTACAGCGTCCTTGTCATTAAGTTGTCCTTCTGAAGGAAGCCACACTATGGGTATGGAACATATAAATGAAGGCAATTTACGCTGGAATATTTAGGGAAGTGGAACTAAAGCACAGATGTACTGATGCCTTCACCTTTCTGACAAATACTCATGAAAAAGAAATAGTCGTAGGCAAAAGCCATGGTGATAAGAAGGTAAAGACAGATCCTCAAGCCATGCAAGAACGTTAAGTACAGTAATGCTGCGTGCCAGATGGCAAGAAGGCAGATTCCCTGTGAGATGGGCTGCCTCCTCCTGCTGAGGCATCTGAGGGGACAGAGAGCCACAACATCAATAAGTAGCAGTATAAGCAGATGAACAATGGCTTCTACTACTCATATGAGACTAAATTTATAGAAAACTAAAATCATTATGAAAGTAATTACAGTGGCTGGCAGCCTGCCATTGTATGATGCTGTGACAGACGTATCTCACCTAGTACACTCTACTTAAGTAAGTTATTGCTTGTAATGAGCCTTAGTTATACTGTTATTCCTTCTCCTTCACTTAACCCATTTCAGTAACTGATATGCTGGGACAACCCTGTGACTCAGACCAAAGTACTGTAATTTAGTGTATAGTTGTCCTTCAGAAGTCTCGCTGCAGTTTTTTTTCTCCGATATTGCATTGCATCTTTTATCTCTCAACCTTGTATTTCAACACATGTAAGGGAAGGGGGATGAACACGAGGTACACCATTTCCATAGAAATATCACCTTTAAGCAGAAGATGGGAAAGAAATATTTTGTTTTAGTAGAAATCCTATTTTAGTAGAATCCCATTTCCTGTGGTTATCTAGTTAACTAGAGCATTTTTGATGAAGAATCAAGAACAAATCTAACTTTTCATTAAATCCTAAGGCATGTAAAGCTTGAAACAAGCTAAAGAAAAAAATATAAAAAGAAAAAAGTATGATACACTAGATCTGCTTAGCAGTAGGGAATATCAGCTCTGTTACGCTATTGCTAGACTCTTCACATTTGGCAGGAGTGAAGAGGTTAATTGACAATATACTACTGTAACCGTGTTTGTGTTACATTCACAAGGTTATGTTCACTCCAGTGGCTAATTTACTATAACAGCTGGTAACTCATCAGCCATAATTATTGAGACAAACTTTTCTACCACTTCATGGTCACAAAAAAATGAAATGGTGTAGAAATGGGACAACATGAGGAAATACTGAGCATTTGAATGTTGATAACAAAAGTCTTTTTGTCACTGATTTGAAAAACGGGGTTTCTAGAATTTAGTCATCAGGAAGTTCTAATTGATAGCAGCTGTTGCAACATTTTATTCGATACTGTGGGTAGTTGATAACTAAAATCTGCTGGCTTGAGTTACTATATTTTTGAAAGACATCCATTGGTAGCATCTGGCATGTGGAACTTTAAGAAAATTTAATTTTAGAATATCTGAGCTTCATAGTCACTGTCCTTTGCTGGTTATATTTACATGTACATTTATTATAATTTCGCAAAGAAGTTAGAGAACTTCATACAGAAATAAGGTGTTTGCTGGACTGTACACCTATTTGTCAGGTTTATGCTGACAACTGCTGCTTTTACATGTGCATTTGATAGCAAAACTTTGTCTGAAAAGGGTGAGGAAAATAAGCTTATTCCTCAATTTTGTTTATTGCTAGTTCTAGTTAGTCTTGATAACGTCCAGTTAACACTTCATACTGTTGTCTAAAACAATACTACCATTATGGATAACTGTATCTAGTCCTTCACAGGGTATTATTTTAATTTTGACTTATATGTTTAGATTTCTTTACAGCAATCAACCAATCTGCAAAACTGTTTAATGGGAAAAAACTGCTATCACTTCATGGCAAACAAGTTCATACATCTGATTTAGACAGGCACTGAACAACTTTTGCTAGGCCTTTGATAGACACCACTGGAGACACAAGTCTATAGTATCAGTCCCAGAGTGTATGGTATCAGTCCCAGAGTGCTCCAAGATAAACGGAAATAACATTATTCCAATCCCAAAATTTTCTCTGATGATGCTCTTATATATGTCTAGGCAGATGTGAATCAGGTTATTCTGTTGTAAGAAAAGGGGCTGGGAATCAAATTTCAGACTGAACTCTGGCACATTGAAATGAAGAAGATTTTATGACTGTTTTATCTGATGTCTTGGTAGCACTTAAATGTAAGACTTTAAACACTTGCAATGTAGATAGTTGTATATCACTGACTGGAAAATGGGAAACATAACCCCAATATTCAAAAAGGTTAAAAAGGAAGACCCAGGGAACTATGGGCCAGTCAGTCTCACTTCTGTGCCTGGGAAGATCATGGAGCAGATCCTTCTGGGATCTCTGCTATGGCATGTAGAAAATAAGGTGAAGCCGACATGGCTTCTCCAAGGGCAAATCAAGCCTGACAAATTTGGTGGCCTTTTATGATATTGCCACAACCTTGGTAGACAAGGGCAGTGCAACAGATGTCATCTACCTGGACTTATGCAAAGTGTTTGACACTCTCCTGAATGACATCCTGGTCTCAAAATTGGATAATCATGGATTTGATGAATGGACCACTCAGTGGATCAGGAACTGGCTTGATGACTGTGCTCAAAGGGTTGTAGTCAATGGCTCAACGTCTAAGTGGCAGCCAGCGACTAGTGGCATTCCTCAGGGGTTGGTACTGGGACAAGTGCTGCTTAACATCTTTGTTAGACACATGGACAATTAGATAGAATGCACTCTCGGCAAGTGCCATTCCAATGACACCAAGCTGTGTGGTATGGTTGACATGCTGGAGGGAAGGGATGCCACCTAGAGGAACCTGGACAGGCTTCAGAGTTGGGTCTATGCAAACCTCATGAAGTTTAACCACGGCAAATGCAGGGTCCTGCAACTGGGACATGGCAATCCCAAGCACAAATACAGTCTAGGTAGAGAATGGCTGGAGAGCAGCTGTGAGGAGAAAGACTTGGGAGTGATGGTAGATGAGAGGCTCAACATGAGCTGGCAGTGCACTGTCAGCCCAGAAAGCCAACCGCATCCTGGGCTGCATCAAAAGAAGTGTGGCCAGCAGGTTGTGGGAGGTGGTTCAACACCTCTGCTCACATGAGACCCCACCTGGAGTACTGTGTCCAGCTCTGGAGTCCTCAGCACAGGAAGGACATGGACCTGTTGGAACAGGTCCAGCGGAGGGCCACAAAGATGATCAGAGGGCTGGAGCACCACTCCTATGAGGACAGGCTGAGAGAGTTTGGGTTATTGATCCTGGAGAAGAGAAGGCTCTGAGGAGACCTTATTGCAGCCTTCCAGTATCTGAAGAGAGCCTACAGGAGAGCTGGAGAGGGACTTTTTGTCAGGGAGTGTAGTGATAGGACAAGGGGTAGTGGTTTTAAATTGGAAGAGGGGACATTTAGATTAGATACTAGAAATATTTTTTTTACTGTAAGAGGTTGCCCAGAGAAGCTGCAGGTGCCCCATCCCTGGAAGTGTTCAAGGCCAGGCTGGACGGGACTTTGAGCAACCTTGTCCAGGGCGAGGTGTCCCTGCCCATGGCAGGATGGCAGGGGGGTTGGAACTCGATGATCTTTAAGGTCCCTTCCAACTCTAACCATTCTATGATTCTATGACACAGAAATAACTTAAGACTTGAAATGTTTTAAAGAGTACAAAAAAAGTGAAATAGTCTATTGTAGCTTTAAAGTACAATTTCTCTCTGAAGCAGCAACATTTATGAGGCGAAATCTCAGAGGAGAATAGCAAATTACAGTTCAGCTCTGGTTAAGAACAAAATATTTTCTTTTTTTTTTTTTTTTTTCTTATGAGGACTACAGAGGAAAAAGCATCTGTGTACACTTTAGTTGTATATATTTTTCTCCATCATATCCTTCAGTCAAATGGAAGATGTTACCTCTCCCTAGGAATCTGCTGTCACTGGAACTAAGTTCAAACTAAGTTATTTCTCTAGTTTTCAAGTGTGGACATTCAGGAGGATACACTGGATACTTAATCTGGCTGACTATATTGCCAGCTATCTATTGGTGGAAATTAAACTCCAGGGAGAGAATGCACCTAGCATGATTTGGCCCTGAAATGACACGAAGAGCTAACAACTGGTCTATAACACAGCCAGTGCCAGTCTGTCCAACAAGACCAGTGTGTTAATGGCATACCTTTCATGAAGGGTTTTCAAAGTGCTTTCCTAAAATTAATTAACAGAGCCACTCACCACTTAACATGATTAGGTTGGACTAGGATCATTACTTCAATACTGGAATACAACTGCTATGGTGATAGAATGGGGGAAATGCATGAGGCCTTAATCCTGTCTCAGTGATGAAGGTGGGCTCTAAGTGTGTTCTCCTGGAAATAGCTCAGATGTAGGGACTATCTGTAACCTTAATAAGGGCCTTGGTTCTCAAAGTCTGCTCTCAGCTGTAGGAAAAGTGGATAAAGCTTACTGAGTTGGCACTTTTCCAGACAGGAAGATAGTTTTCATTTCTTCTGGGGGAAAAAAAAAGAAACACAAAGCCTATAAAGCTGGTGCTGGAAACCCCTATCAGTGAGTTCCTGCTTGGGAAGTACCCAGAAATCATTGACTTAATCCAAATTTTATCTGCAGGAACTGATTGGCAACGACAGAAGTTGCCATACTTTCAAGTCTGCAAACACAGCAAGTAAAAACTTGCTATCATAAATTGTCCTGATAATTTTTTTTTTCCTGAATAAGAATAATGAAAATGATATACAGAAAAATTGCCACGTTTTCTGAAGGTCAGGAGAGATTTACTAAAATGCATAAATTGTTGCTTTTTCTGTGCAAAGAATTCTGTTCAAAATGCCTAAATGCCAGTTCTGACATGTATTATCCCAAAGGCAAAGCAGGGCCAGACAAAGTTTTCTCCAGGAAGCGAGTTGTCTCATTTGGTTGATTTCAATTAACAACTTCCTTGAAACATTGTTGACCTTTCTGGCATGGTACACTTTCAAGTAAAACGCAGGATGCCAGTCTAATCCACTCAGCTCCAGAACAGTTTAACCAATACCCGTAGGGCACACATCCTGTGACTTGATTTAATCTTATGATCAGGGGAGTGTCACTTGATGTGTTAGGTGCTGAAGACTTAGGAGGCCCTTGATCTTTTTCACAACTGTAAGACTTCCTTGTCTCAGAACAAAAAGAATGATGATAACGGAAAGTAATCTTTTTTTTTGGGCATTTTGTTCCATTAATGAACACAAAGGAGATGAAATCTAGCAGTAATTACACTCACAGGAAAACATATTTAAAAATTAAGGATTTTAAGAAGTCTCTTTTCAAAATTATTTTGATGATGTTCCAGAAGAAAACAGTTATTGATTACTGCTGTTTTCATTCAAGTAAGCATAGTTGCACAGTGAGCTGAGCACTTCTACAGGTAGTATAGAGAATTGTTGTTGCTTGTCACGATTTCTGCTATTCAAACTGGCTAATTGCTCTCCAGGAGTAATGTTTTCCCTGATGTTACTTCAAATTATAACATTTATAGGAAAATATTAGGACTTTATTTCATTCAGTCACTACAACTGGTGAACTTCTTGTAAATTTCTAAACCTTTCTTTTGAGATATCTGGTAACATAAAAATAATGTCACTTTTGTAATGAATAAGTAGACAGCTCTCACTACCTGTGTGATTCTGAAGAGCATATTATTAAGTATAAATGTGTGTATTTCGCTGCAGAGGTACCTCCTCATAAATGAAATATTTCAGCTGTTTTTCAGAAATTCAGCCTAAATCCAGGAATTCTCTGTGCCATTGGGTTCCCTCAACGTAACACTTTGTTATCTCAAAATTTTACAGCTGTTAGGAAAACCAAACAAATGAATAAAATTAAAAATGTCTTCTTCTTGTGTGTGTCAGTTTCTTATTCTAAAATTCAAAGTTGATAAGCATTGTAGTATGCACCATTCCCAAAGTCAGTGAGTGTTTGTCTCGGGAAATGCAGACCTTCTCCTGGGTTTCAGAATGGGTGGGACACAAAGACCTCTGCTCTCTGAGTGTCAGAAACAGAGACTGAGGATTAGGGTCCTTCACTACCTCAAATCCTTGTGAAAACCAGGGATGTATGTGTATGTACGCATCTTTACTCTCTTTCAGTCTCAACAGTTGCCTTGAGTGGTGTATTTTTAGACTAAGAAATTACGTTTATGGGATTACACCATTAATGAGCAGTCTATTGACTACTTTCAACTAATTTCAGGAGTCAGGTCATGTCTCAAAGACCTAAATTGCTATTACAGCCTTGAGCAATGAATGACCCATGGCAAAAGGCACAGGTGGAACAAAGCCGAAGAAATCCATCAAGAAAGGTTGAGTTGCACAATTCTAACACAGCAAAGCAAAAGGTGAAATCTGAATTACCTATTTTACTTTAACATAAGAACTTTCAACTGCAAAGCTGACGTTCATAAATCTCGTCTGTCAAATCATTAATTTTGATGAAATGATTTCAAAAGGTTAAGGTTTTGGGTTTTTTTTCCTCACATTTATTTAGATACATTATTTCACTGCTGATAAAAACACAGTGATCTGACTTTGCAAATTAATCTTAAATATAAAAGTAAATTTTCTTGGAAAAAGCTTCCTCTAAAAGACAGTCTGTACAGCTGTTTTCTCATTTTAATGGTAATCAGGTACATAAGAAATCTCAGATTTTTTCCTAGCTTCATTATAACACTGAGTCTGCTCGTAATAGACCTTGTAATGGTTTACTCATTCACTCATTCATTCATTCATTCATCCATTCATCTACTCATACGACAGTAGTCATGTGGCTTGGACCACATTTGTTCTACTAGCAGCACATAATCTAACTGATTAAAGAAAGTTATTTTGTTTTCTTAGGCACCTTTCAGGAAGTCTTTCAATTTCTATATTATTTTGAGATCTATATCTGCAATCTGAACTCTTATTGATGTTAGGAGGCATTCAGCATTCCGAAAGTGGTTATATTACAGACTGTATTTTATTTTATATATCCTCAAAAAGTCAAATCCTATTTCTCCCAAAGGCCAATTTCAATTTTTTGCATGGTTTGACCTAGGAAATAATGATGTTTTCTATGTACATAAGGAGGTTTGCTTATATTTGAGAGGCCAAGGTATAGCTGTATACTGCACTGATATGTTTACCTTCATCTGCTAATACAAATGTCATACTTCAAGTTTGATGCTATTTTTGGTAATGTCTAGCTATGTCTGATCAGCGTTGTGTAGAGACTTGAAACAAGAGTGAATCCCAGAAGAGCTGCATTGGCATAATTATATGGCCAGCACAGCATTTGTGCTGGTACAGCTATGAGGCTTCCAATTTAAGACCTAAGTGCTTGTGTGACACTAACTGGGGTGTCTTCGCGTGTCCCAGCATAGTACAATGTAAGTATAACCCTTTCGCTTCTGATATGTCTGTACATAGTCTCAGCATAAACATATTACCTAAAAATTTTTAATAACAATAAAAATATTAAAAAGTATAATTCAAAAAGTAGATATTAAGATATGATTGCGTGTCAGAATTGAACTCACTCATGCAACCCTTTGGCAAGTGTGAATGATGCTCTGTATTTCATTAAGCAATCACCATTATTTCATAAGGTCTTTGCCCCACTTGTTTTCTGACAAATAGACAACTGGGGAATCTGAGGGACAGAGAGTGTTCATTATAATTAAAATCTTCAGAGAATTCTGCTGTTAGTTTACAAGATTCCATTAAAGAGATTTTGTAATTACAAAATACAGATAAGATAAATTTGGCAATTTATTGGATAGCAAAATGTATGTTCTTGCAAATATGATGATACCATCCTTTGGACTCTGCTCAGATGTATGGCCTTTCAATAAAGGCATTTAAGATAAGCAGACTTGCATTTTTCTCTGTTTTGTGTGTGTGTAATAGTTGAATTATATGACCTTAAATAAAAAAAGGTAGTCTGAGGAAAAAACTTTTCCCAGTAATTTTGGGAAAATTATAAAAACATAAGCATGGAATCTTACAGTATAACATTCTGGGCAAACTGATTGCCTAAAACAACGGGATGAAATTGTGACTGCTTGATCATCTATAGGTAAGATTCTTGTTTTCTATAAAAGCTACTGTAAGTGGTTTAACTATGCTATTCAAAAATTTGCAAGTTATATGTAGGGCTGTGAAGAAATCTTCCTAGTTTATTACATTTCCTGTTCTGTTTTGTGTAATAGCACTTTTTGTTCAATTAATATCTTTGCAGAAGCAAGTTGTTTTAAATGGCAGTTTCTTAGTGGTTTCCTCCAATGTTAGGCACATCACCCTTCCGACTCTCCCCACTGAGTGTCTGCATGCTGGTAATGCAGGATTGCAACAAAACCCAGTTGCAACAACTGGAATTTGACCTCTAACACACAGCTGCCCATTTCCTTTCAGAGACAGGCGTTTAATACTTTTTTTTTTTTTTTTCCTACTCCAAGGGAGGCAGGTTTTTTGCTGGTGGAAACTGTGTTTGACCTTTACTACAGGGACTCACAAACCTGTGCTGGCCAGAGGCCAGCGCTCTTGCTCGAGCACAGAGGGCAGCTGCCAGGATGCTGGTGGAGAGGAAATGACTTGATCGCGCTGCCACCTGCTTCCAAAGTGCTATGCTGGCCGCCGGGTTACTCCTTTGTCAGGTCACCTTGTTGTAGCAGGGCCAAATCATGCTGGGTGCTGAGCTCACTGGCTTTCCAGCACCCTGGGTGCCTTGGGCAGAGCCTGCCTGGGACTGGCTAAACGATTGACGCTGGCTATAGGAAGTATGATGCAATGCGTTAAGAATAGTAACCTGAAAATGTCAGGAAGTGTTTTTTTACTCTTTTTATATGTAGATGTCAGCTATGATCAAGGAGAAGAGGTCAGTGATGCCAAGGAGAGTGTCAAGTAGTTGTCCTAAAACACAAAACAATTTCAACAAGCTGAGTACAGTTTTTGCTTGTATGACAACAATTTTTGAGGCCAGGATTTATGGTATAAGTTCAAAACAACTCTGTCATGAGTGCACTGAAATGACACTCCCAGTATGGGTGATGCAGAGCTTCTGCCTGTGTGTCCGATGCATCTGACTGGCTGATCAAAAATGTAGTAGGTATATTAGGCTTAATTTGCCAGTCCAAAAGCATTTCCTATAAGCTCCTTTCCATGAGGCAGGGAACAATCTCTGGCTTGTGCCCATCTCTTGTTATAGCTTTATCAGAAAACCAGCTGACCAAGAGAGAACGGGCTCTGATTGGTGGTTCTAATATTGAAACTATCCTGTTAACATTAGGCAGAAACAAATCTTTGACTGGCTTTGAGAAAGCTGTTTTTCTGTAGTTATGTTTGCTCAGAAGCAGGTGCACCTAGATCTGCATAGAGCAAGGGAAAAGCAATGTAAAAGGACAAAAAGATGGGCTGTGCAGTGGCTCTCCTACTTCGTAATTTGGACCACTCATTGCACCACAAAGTGGAAAAATCTTGAGCCCTGGAGGCAAATCTGCCCTTGGTCACATCTACATTGGGAACACAGGGAATTCCCCAAAGCACTGCACTAACACTGCAGCAACGTGTTGTGCAGATGGTGGCACAGAGGCACTGCTCCTGCCGTGCCAGCTGCACTTCTCACCTTTTCTGACCCTGGGTGAAACTCAGCTATCCCAATTCTTTTTGAAATGCCAAGTCTTCTTTGCAATACGCAGTTCTGGATGTTTTTGCTGCTATGGTTTGGCTAGAACTTGTAGCCTTGCAAAATCAGGAGAGCTCCTCCAAAACCATCAGAAATAAAGCCACTTGAAGGGTTCCCCTCAAATGAAACATTTCACGCTAAAGCAGAATGAAACAACATCGCTTGCACATTGCTGGCTCCCCCCATCCACAACACACACACATACACTTCTTGACTCAGCAACCATGCTGAAAAAGACCCATTATCTGTGTCGGTCTAGAATTTAGACTGAGACCCACAAAGGACTGAGGGTACATCCATGCGTGCATGGCAGGCAGACACAAGCAACCTCTGTCCACACTCTAAGCTCACAAAAAGCCCACGTGACTCCAGTTTAGTGAGTCACTGAACCTCAGCTAACATGTTCTGCTGAGACGAGCAAACACATATTCTAACTGCAGGGCAAAACATTTAAAAATGTGTTTACTGCTGTCACATTTCTTGGTATCCAAACAAGTATTTATCAGTACCATTTTGTAGTAGAGTCTAGAGGCCCCTGGCTCTGCTGTTAAGCAGAAAGCAAAAATATGAGAAAGACATGGACCCTACTCTTCACAGTTTGTGATCTAGCAAAAGGTATAGACAGACAGCAGCTAGAACGGGTGAAATAAGCAGTTGTATTGCACCATTAAGGTCACCTTTGGTTTGAGCAAAATGATGCATGCTTATCCCATCATCTTCCTGCATTTCCTTTGGGATGATGCAAACAAAATCTTTTCAGGGTTTAAATACATAAAACATTGATGTGGGTAGGCAAAGTATTAAGAATGGCACTTCCTTTTTGGACTTGGTAATTAGAACTTACTCATACTCACTTTAACATAGCCTTAGTGGAATTGGAAAGCAAAATGTAATGTGTATGGTATGTTCACTTTCAAGACAGTAGAGCAGATTGTAAAAGCTGCATCATCAAAGCTTTTCTGAAGCATAGCTAACCTTTCCCCTTTATGACTTAGTCTCTTGTTACACATATGTTATGTTACATATTAACTGGAGTTGTGGGTGATTATGGAAAGCTGCTATCCTCTGTGTCAAAAGAGTGGCTGTGGGAGACGATGCCTGAATAGAGCTCATTATTACCCAGTGAGAGCATAATTTTTTTTCCAAACCAATGGATATTCTTGTGCTTACAAGCTAAATTGTCTCAGTAAATATAGTGAATGGTGGTTCACTCAACTACTAGATAGGGCTGGGTAACTCCAGACGGCCAGTGCTCAATACTTTCTTGAAACAGGCCTCTCAGTGATATCCTTGAAAAGCTCCAGACAATCAAATCACAAGTTAATTTTAAAAACCTCCACTTAATTGAACATACATTTTATTGCATCCTTTAAAATAAAGGCAGCAGTAAATGATCATATGCTTCAAAGTTGCTTGGATAAGCTCCTGCATACTTATCAGCAACACTTACTTCTCCAGAGCTCTCTAATCCTGAGTAGACATCTGCTTTATTGCTCTCTTTTTAGAGCTCATGGCAGCATCACACAGCCAATCTGCTTGACTTCCATGCAGCGTGATAATAGTTGTTTTGCGACGTTGTCACTGGGGGAGGCATTCCTCAGTGATGACTCCAGGACTGAGTCCGAGGAAAACCCTTGCTAGGAAGTAAATCTGAGATAGTCTTCAATTCTGTACCTAATTCTATCTACAAATCTTGTTATTTATCCCTTGATACAGAGTATTACATTGCTTTTAGCTGATTCGGGATTAAGATGCATAGATTTTCAGGACTTTACAATAGAGCTGGTTTGAAATGAAAGTTTTTGCTTTTGTTTTGTGGAGACGGCCAATGAAAGAGCTTTTTTCTTCTTTTTTTTAAAAATTAAATTATTTTGAAATGGAAATTTCAAACTAAAAGCCATCATGCACTGGAACGTGTTGTCTGGACACAATCTTCATCTTTGTGAACTTTTTAAAATAATCTACTGGACATATCTCTGAACAACCTATTTAAAGATTTGAAATTAGCTTTGCTTTGAGCAAGGCCAGGACTAGATGACCTCCAGAGGTCTCTTCCAAAACGAAGTATTTGGTGGCCTGTGGTGCTACCATTTGGCTCATGAACTTTTTGCAAACCTTCAGGTATGTTTGCACATTGTTGGGACTGTGGAACACAGTTCTAAAACCAAAACCAGAGCTGACCTTTGCCAGTAAATCTACATGGCACAGAACATCACCTCACAGCCACGCTGGCTCCAGTCCCAAAGCATTAGGGGCTCTGCTTCTGATCCAAGCCAGCTACTCAAGGCTCCCTGAGAGCTTACTGTACAGCTTATTATTTAAGGCACAGTGCTATAGCACAATTCTAGGCTTACAAAAACCAGGGAGAAGCTGTCAGAGCAAATAGTCCAGGTTATCTTTTGTTCTGCACCTCTTGTCCTGTGGTGCAAATGTCACCCTTTCTATTCAGTATTCCCTGTGTGCAGGCAGTCTGTGTTGTCAGATGTGACTTTAGCATTATTCAGTCTGCTCACAGACTAAGGAAAACCTCAAGTTTGAAAGATGAACCTTTAAGACACCTGATATCAGTATTAACAGAGGATACTTGCTAATAGAGTTACGGTGATTGAAAACATGGGTTTTGTTTTTAGCTTACTGTAAAAGGCACTGCATGTAATCAAGATATTTTGTGCTAATAGTATTCCATATCATAGCAGGAGTAATTTAGGATGTTATAAAGCTACTGGCCAAAGCATGAAGTGGGATTTGGAAAAGGTAAAAGAATTGTCCTGATAGTTCTTCCCAATCTCTAAAGAAGCAAACACCCTCCCACCATTTCTAGTTGCTTCTCATGTAGGTACATCCCAGGTTAGGATGCTGGAGAGGCCTCCCAAGAGTTGAGCATGGAGAACTCCAAGTCCTGTTAACATCCGTTAAGGCTCTGCTTAAGCCAACAGGAACCAAAGTCACTCACCACTTTAATTTTTGATACCTGACAGTATCGGGCCCTGTGTAACATCATGTATTACATTACCTTGCTGTCAGAAGAACTTAAATTCCTGCTGATTTCAAGGAGTAAGTCATAACCAGTAAACAGAGATACACAAAGGATTTGAAGAATCTGTTTTATTTTCCTACAACCACAAATAGATCTCATAACACAAATTTGTAAAGAATCCTGTCTACTCACCACATGTATTTAATACTGGTATTTGAAGTCTATTATACACATAATTTTCAAAGAGCTTCTGTTTACTGAATTTTTATAGGAATCAACTGGCTGCCTTATGTTGGTTTTAGCTAGGATCACAGAAGCTGTGGCTCAAGCAATTGACTAGTACAAGGAACAGAATTCATCCCACCTAACTTTTATCATCCAGAAGTTAGGCAGCTCAGTCAGCTGTGTTACTCACTGAGGCCTTCTTTGTAGCCTGTGCAAAGAAGGCATCTGAACTCCTTGGAATAAATATTTATCTGCAAGTACATCATTCACTCCACTGAAGGAAAGAGTTGACTGTCTGAGACCGGTATCTGATGTTTAATTCAGTGGAGAATCACTTATGTTTGTATGTGCACTATCTGAATGTGATCAGATGAAGAAGTATACAGAATAAGCTAAAGAAGATTTGGATATGTAAAGGGATTTATTTTTCAGTTTATTAAAATATGGAACTCTTTACATTAATCTGAGTTGAATGGGTATATTTTTTCAACACACAGTAGAAAATAGCAGTGCAGTTTCTAGAGTTATTGTTATTTTAGGAGACAGCGAGAGCTGAGTGTCCTCAATAACTCTCAAGATAAGCCCTTTAAAGTAGTTATTTAAGACATAAAGTTCAGGAGGTTTCTATGGAGATGGCTCTTTTTGTGTAGGTGTATCAAAACAAGCATTTGCATCAAAGGAGAATTCTGGAAAATGGTTGTTACAAATTCTGTGTTTTTCAATCCGTAGTTTGTCATACAGTCTAACATAATATCCCTGATCTAAATATTGAAGCCAAAAGGAGTAGCAGGGTTTCACCACCTATGCAAATCAGATGATGCAGATTAAATCCAATCCTATGAAATCCTGCCTTACAGCAGAAATACCTTCACTCTACTTATGTCCCACATGACAATCCACAGTACAGCTGCTGCTGTCTCCTCACTACACCATTATATGTCTCGGTTCTTTCCTTCCCGCTTCTTGCAGCAGGTACCATGCAGTGCTCAGGCTTGCTCCAGAGCACCCCACTTGGCGATAGAGGTGCTCATGTCCTGTCCAAATTCTGTAACAGTTTTGGTAAACTGCTTAAATCCTACCTCACATGGAGAACCTCCCAGGGTGAGAGCAAGGATGCACCTCAGCATCCCCAGCAGCCCACAGCATCTCAGACCTGCTGCACCCATTTTCCTGATATAAACCCCAAATATGAAAATACAGGCAGTGAGGACAGCCAGCAAAGGCAATTTCCTGACAGAGATCTAGTGCTCGGTGGGTGCTGCTGTGCTCTCCAGCATCAGGCATGGGTGGGGATAGAACTCTGAGAGATACCCTCTTTTCCCTTTAGCAGTAAGTTCAGATGTTTCTTTCTCCCTGACAAAGATTATCTATGCTTTTTCTTATTGCATCTTTGCCTTTTTTTCCCCTTGCTTCTCAAAGATCCTCTGCTCCTTCTCCCACTTTGGAGCTCAGATCTTTGCAAAAGCACAACTAGAAATTTTCCTCTGCTTTTGGGTCCCTGCAAATGTCTTTGTTTGGGATGGTGTGACGTGGATGGGGGCACACTTGGGATTAAGTCCTCTACTGGTTAAGCTCTCTGAGCCCACTCAGAAACTTAAATATTTGAACAACTATCTTAACAAAGGACAAGGGGTAACACCCCTCTGTTTTTCAGAAAAGAAAATGTTTTCAGGCTGTGATGTTTTTCTAAACCCTATTAACCATACATCCTAGTGAGTTAGATAGCCTGTAGATTAAAGTTCAAGAAAGTGTATTTGCTGACCCCATGAATATATGAACATACCCTAAGGTATTGATTTGCCATCATCAGCTACTGAAAACCAGAAAAGCATTTTACTTTAAAAATAGTAGAGGTTTAACAACTTGCTATACCTTCAGACCTCCTCCCCTAGTTAAAAATTAACCACTGTAGTTAACAAATGTTTATCAGCTAGCATCAAGTTCACTTTGCTGATTCTCCAAATATTCAAATAGAATTGACATCTGATCCACAACAATTTCGACTCACATGATTACAGACACCTACCAGATCAGAGAGGTTCAGCTTTCACTGTTCACTGCCACTAGGCTAAGATTTACCCTTGACCCACATTTTTCAGCTGCTCACATAGAAAAGAAATGGGTAGATTATAGTAGAAATTCAAAACAGGGCTATGCACCTATGGTATAATGCATATGTAAGACTTTGTGGCAGTGAAAAATGTGGAAAATCTGTATATCAAGACCATCATATGAAGAATTTAAAGCAAGTTCTAAATATTTTGCATATACACAGATGCCATAGTAAACATACTCCAAAGATCACTAAGGGAAGTAGTTAATGAAATGTTCAATAAGAATATCTTGTAGATTTTACTGGAAGAAGACTACACTGTCTGGAAGAACACTTTGAGGGAATGATTAATACTATCACTGACTTCTCTGAAGCATTATTGTAGGTGTCTAGTTTTATTTAGCTAAAATGGCAGACACTGTATCTAGACTGTATGAAAGATAATATAAGAAAAGAATGTTGTATATAGAGGGGAAAAAAGGAGTGTTAATTACCAGTGAAAAATATGTATTATAATGGATAAGGACTTGAAATGCATCAACATTTTTTGATAGCAAATGTATTCTGGATTTTACAGCAATCATTAAATGAAGTTACACAGCAATATATAGAATACCTGATACTTTCATATCCAAAATCAGAGCTGTGGGGATTATTGCAATAACTATAACATGTTTTTCAGTGTGAAATAAATAAGCCTTAAGAGTCCCGTCATTTCATCTCTTTGTGTGGGGATTTATGCACATCCTTCCCAGTACCATTAACAGAGATAAGACTTATGTATGCAAATCCTAACATGGCACGTGGAGAATAGACCGGTAAATTTTGCAGAATAGCTATTAGCCTGAAATTATAGGGAAAACACAAAAAGGAACTCTCTTGTAAGAAATTAGGTATTCCAGGCTTAATCTTGAGGCCCACAGCAGAGCAGATGGAAAAAAGTATAAATTGTAAGATTCAGATGTAAAATAGCTCAATAGAGAATGTTTCTCCCTGTACTCCTGTCATGGGCAGGCAGTGCCAAAGTGCACTGCAGATATTAACTGAAAGCATGTTAATCTGAGAGTGTGCTAAGAGTGGGAACAAAGGGCTATATTCAGATGATGTGCCATCATAGGTACCTGATTTAGGAGCTGGAAATGTTCTGGGATTTTAGGTCAGGAGGGTGATGAGTTAACCAAGCTCTTCTTGCCTAGGGCTGGCACACCCTAGTTTCCTGCAAAAGAGATGGGGAAGCACAAATATACTAACATTAGGTAACCCTACCTCTCCTTATATATTTCAGGATATAGGTTTGGTCTATGGAAAGCAATGTTACAGAATAAATACAGAGTAATAAAGATAAATGTGTTAATCACCCCCATTTCTGTAGGGCCTATTCCCCAGAGCAGTTCATGAGGCTCAGGATTCCCAGTATCACCCTGGGTTTGTGGTACATGTCGCTTTTCCTGTGCAGTCTCTACTGCTGCTGGGCTTTGCTATTCTTGATTTGTGGGTAACTGGATATCAGAACCCTTCTATACCTCTTTTATTTCCCCCCTCTGGGTTTGAGCAATGGCTGAGATCCTTCACCTTATTTTTACTGTTAAGGTAGCTTTACATTCAAGACTTTGCCTGTGACTCAAACTGTGCATGCTATGTCTTTTGTGCATGCCTTAGATATTTTCCAAGAGATGATGTGATGTTCTTTATTCACCTGCAATTATACACAAAGCTGTATACACAAAGATATTGTGTGTCTTTCTTGATGATAAGATAGTAGCTGATGCCAGAAAGCATCTCTGCCACCTTCTCTTTTATTAATTATGGGTTTATATAATTAATGTAAATAATGTCAATTCTGTATATCATGTAATTACAGTAATTGTTAATCATACCATCTGGAGATATACTGAATGTAAAAAACATATGGTGACTTTGTTTTCTTGATCAAGCAAATAATTTTAAACAATATATAATGTTTAGACAACCTGTGATTTAGGGAGAGTGGGAAAGTGGTTGGGTTCTAGTTAATTTCATTGAAGTTCCTCTTCTGTTGTAAAATTGAAATCTGAGAAAACACAATAGCCCTGCTAGCTTTTCTATCATCATGTCAGTAAAAGAATCAATCTGGTAATAAGCTACAGGGCTCACTGACTCGTACTAGAGCTCATTTGTACTGGGAATGGTACAAAAAAATAACAAAAGGAAAGTCCTTGGCCCTGCAAACCTAAATGGATTTTTTTATATGCAACAGAGCTAAGCAGAGCAGTTAATAGTTTCAGTAACTCTTCATTCCTCTAGTATATAACATTAGTTAACATTTATTTTAAAAGTAATAATTTTATTTGGCAAGTGACAATGGCCTTTCCAGTTTTCATTCAGCAAGAATAATTTCCAAGTTCAGATAATATCTGCTTCCCTACTGCTTGTGCTAATGGAGAATGCTCCTTCTGTCGTTTTGAGCTATGAAATTTAATTGCCCAGAGTGGCTGATACTTATTTTCAACAGCTGCTGAACAAACTCTTTAAAATGCTATAATTGCATACACAAGAATCCTTAATTTAATGTATGCCTTGTGGCATTAAAAATATAAGTGTATGCAAGGGAGATAAAAAGCTCACGGGTCTTCTGAAGCATCTTCGTTCTGGGAGGGGCACATCTTGTGCTTTATTCTGCTCTCACATTTATTATAGACAGAAATAAAGCACTTAATTTACATGCACTTTTCCTCCTTTGTACAGGTAGCAGTGACAGGTGGTCTCACCTCTTTCTTTCATAGACTGTGCTTTCATGGAATCTGAACACCTGAATGCCACGCCTCATCTTTGGTAGTCACTATGTAGTCTTTGTGTGACAAGGATGATATATTTTCCCCCTAGAAATATTTTACTCTCATAATTTGTAGCTCAATATACAAGTAAATTTTTTTCTCTGAAAGGGAAAAGTCTTTGAGGACAGTCTAGTATCATCTATTCGTCTACTTGCTTGACTTGCCATCGTATATTGTGCAGTTGAGCTATTTGAATGTTTTTACTATATGATACAAATATTATGACAACATCTTTACAAGAAAGCATTCAGAAATTATTTATTAAAGTAGATAATGTATTGATTTTTGGGTGGTGGCCAGCGATTGCATCCCTTCCTCTCCTTCACACTCCCTGGAGGGATCCCAAAGTTGATGACTCCCACCAGGCTGGATGAAGTTCACTAAAAGCTGAAGGAAAATCAAGCAAAGTACAGCAAGGAAAAGTTATAACAGAAGATAATACAGTACTGTATCAAATAGTGGTTTGAACCATTTGACTATTAAGTAAATCAATCAAAAATTTTATACTGCAGTTTGCAAACTTAGATAAGAAGCAGTTTGTGCTAAATATCAGGAGCTGACAACTAAGACGTGTCTTGTTGTACTCCATGAGAACTGCCCTGAAGGGGTAGACAAAAGGAAAGTAGTTATCTGATATCAAAGAATACTGTCTAGGTTACAGCAGGAAGATACATCTACTGAAGTGCCAAAGCTCTCTAAATTAAAAAAAAAAAAAAAAAAAAAAAAGCAGCATTTAGCCTACTCCGTGGGGGCGTGCCTTTCCAATTATACAGGTCGCAGAGTAATAGTTTAGCTACCTAGGCATGTCCCCTTTCCAGTGATAGAGTCACTGACTTTACCTAACCTAGGTTATATAAATGTTGCCAGGGGATCCATTAAGTGCACAGTGTAATTCCAAGCATTCATATAGAAGCATGCTGGCTTTTTCTTAGCTGTATGTTTGCTGTCAATGAACTCCAGCACTGAGGGACTTCCAGGATAACAGCTCTAAGATTAATTTACAGGTTCAAGAAAGAGCCAAGTAAAGATTTCTTGCCTAGCAGAATTTCTGAAAATAGGAGATGTCTTAGGCTGTTTTCGCTAATCAGCAGCCAGAAGTTTCCTGCTGCCTCCCGTTTTGAAGAATCTTGATAGAAATCAGCAAGAAGAATTTACTTGGAAGAAGTTTTCCTCCTCCACCTTTCATAAAAAGTCCTAAGCTTTTGCATAATTCAGTCTCTGATTCTTGGTACTCAGTGAGTCATCTGTTTTTTGGATGTGCTGGAATGGTAAAGACAAGAGAAGTGGTGCACAGGGGCAGAGGGTTCATTTATATGTCATTGTCACTTCTGAGCTACTCTTTGGGGAATGACCTTGCAGAGCAAGCAACATTTCCCCTTAACCAGTATGGAAGCATTACTGGATTAATATGGAAATGTAGGTTAAAAATGTTCTCTGTCATTGGGAAATGTACAGGAATTACTTAGCTACTATCAAGGGATTGTGAATGAGTTTCAGGGCAATTGAACATAGAATTTCCTAGTGTATCACAATTACAGAAACAAATGTACTGTGAGTTGGAGAGCTTTTAAAATGTCATTAATTACTTCATCAAAGGTTTAATACTACTACTTATGAGGATCGTGTCTTTCCTCTCCCCTTTCCAGCAATCATCATTACATCTCCTTTATCCTTACAGCTCATGTATCTGGATGTTTATTGTACTTATTTTCCAAGCCTGAGGGTATAAAATACATTCTGGGGTAAGGAGGGAAAAAAGTGGAGGTAGGTAAATATAGAATTAGGAAGATGGTTTTATTACATAATGGTCCAGTTAAAAAAAAAAATTACTGAGCTGGAAATCAGACATTTCAATTCCTAGATCCTCCACTGCCACCTACAAATGTATTTGTGTCCTTCACAACCATTTCTGCTTAATCGAGATCTCTTATCCTGCATGAAGGAAAAGATAATTATACACCCCTGTCATAAGTAAGATAACTGCGAATTTGCTAAAAGCATGGTGTCAAAACTGGGAAGAGACCCATCAGTGCCAGCTTGCTTTGCAGTGGACTGACGAGCGTGCACACATTCAACTGGCTCAGCTCCACTTGAAAGTGGGGAAGGTATCTCCTCAAAACATGGTAGGTGGGTTGCTTGTGGTCATGTAAATATTCCTTCACAGAGGTCCTAGACTTTAATAAATGTGTTGTATTTGAGTGCTGCTTGAAAGAATTGGCCTAGAGTAAAATGCCTGGTGTTGATGAATTATCTGAAAGAATACAGAAAGCTTTTGCGCCAGCATCTATCTCTGTTCCTCTAGGCAACTAGGATCTCAAGTACTTCTACTCACACTGGGAATAAACACATTACCACTATAATTTGGCATCTTCTCAGAACATCTTGTATTATTCCATAGACATCCCTAGAAAGCTCTTTTCCTTAATTAGAAAAGGAGACATTTCAGGAACAGAAATGAACTAGTGAACTATTTCAGGACTACTGAAAATACTTAGCTTATATCCACTTGTGGTAGGGAAAGTATTATGGAGTGCTTTCTATGGTTTAAACTTGGACCAATTTTCATGCAATGCTTATGCAATTGAACAGATTTTAAAACAGTTTTTCAAACTTTTTGCTTTTGTTTAGGCTTGGGGTCTTTTTCTCCTTAATTTTCACTATTCTTTATTAACTGCTTGTTAAGCATGATTGCCCTAACCTCAGCCTTGAAACACTGAGGTACAATTCAGATAGATATTATGGTGATGGAATTATTAAAGCCAGATAAGTGGAGTAGAGCTGAACCAAGATACTAAAAAGGATAAAAAACTTCAAAGACTTTGAAAGCTGGAAAATGATTCCCAGTCATATTTAGTAAATCACATCTAGCAACAGAAGGGGCCAAGCCAACCACCACTTTTTGCAGGTAATCTTCCAGGGAAAAGGAACCTCCTTTCTTCTGTCCTGGAACTAGGAGCTCCATTTGTCTCCACTGGTGGAGACAAAGCACTCCAGAAATACTAGTAGTTCCCACAGTGTAACAAAAGTCACCCTTCCTTTGTTCTATTTATTGCCTGCATCAGTGAGCAGGGAGAGAGGAAAGTTCCAACACAAGGTGGATGTGCTGGCCGGGAGTCTGCAGGCAGCAGTGCCTGGGCTGCGACGATAGGTTGGCCATTAAATCACTGCTATCCTCTGCCGTGTGCGCTTGAAAAGGGTTTGGTGTGTGCTCCTCCTGCCTTGTGCCTGATTTCCACCTGCTCGCCGGCAGCTTGTTTTGCACGGGTTCCCTTGCAGCCATCAGGTGGCAGTCGCTTTCAGTTGTCCCTTCTGGCCTCCTTCGTATTCCAAACACGGGCAAAAAGAGAGGTTAAAGACTGCATAGCCTTTCAGCTCCTAGCATAAATCCAGTTTTGCAATAAAACTAAGACCGTAGCATAAAAGATAAGTTGGAGTTATTTAAGCTGCAGGGTGTGAGCCCAAGGTCTCCTCTGGGGGCCCATTCCAGGCTCTGAGTTCTGGGCAGCCCGTTTTGTTGTATAACTATGTCATCATCAGCTGAGTTTTGGTATTTTGTTTTCCAGAACTACTAGTGCAATAATAATGAGCCCAGTAGTAATCTTTGCAAAATCCCTTCTCATTGCCTTCTATATTGAAGTAGAATGAAAACAAATTGGCAGCAGGCATCTAGAAAATTAGATATTAACTTTCAAAAGTGCATGCTAGTTTGCCCTGTAATAGCTGGGAAGCAAGAACATTATGTTTCAGCACTGAACCTTTGTGTGGAATCAAAATATTCTCTTGCTGTAGCCTGGTTCACATCTGCTGTGGGTTTTAGTGTTGTTAACAATACTTGTGATTGCAGTAATAGAAATGAAGTCAGGGAAGAGAAAGGGAAAAGCCCTCTTATTTGTATTCAGAACTCTAACTCTAACAATGCAGTTAATCCCACTGCAATTATTCAGAAAAAAAAAGGACGGAACAAATCTGAGAAAAGAAA
Source organism: Pedionomus torquatus (assembly GCA_013398155.1). NCBI lineage: Eukaryota > Metazoa > Chordata > Aves > Charadriiformes > Pedionomidae > Pedionomus > Pedionomus torquatus. Next base: position 161,854 of record VZRU01015222.1, read on the forward strand.
ATGAATGTGAAAAAAACACTCCTCTGCATTTAATTAATGTTAAGGATGTGAAATGAAGCCACATAAGCAAAGAAGGGCATAGCTGTGACAGAAAACTTGGATCAAAATCAGGATCTTCATAAAGACTGTTATTATAGAAATAATGTATTTGACCACAGAGAAAGCCAAAGGAAAAAAATACTCCCTTTGACTATAAGGAGAATTAGGGTAAATCAGACAGCTGAGTCGGTTATTAAAGTGACTGTGTGATACAGGTTAGAAGTAGTAGCATCATTGGAAGGGAAGTTGCCTAATATCAGAGACTTGGAGTTGCTACTCTGCACTGTGGCTGTGAGTTCACGAATTTCACCAAGTAGTGCTGATGGGGCAGAGGTGCTTTGGCCTCTTTGCTTTCTCATTCCCAATAAACCTGTCAGAAAAGTGCAAATTATTTCCTTGCAAGAAGTAAAAGAGGCAGTATGCCCTCTTTCCTTGGTGTCAGCAAAGGGGCACCTGTCCATTTTATCCCACATTTTCCATTTCCCATTATTCTTTGAACATTTTGGTAGGTTCCTTATTTCCTTTCTTTCATTGCTGACTGACATGAAGCTTTCTTGGCCATTTTCTGCTTTTGACATTGGTGGCTTGAGCTCCCGTCTGTTAATGTCTCAGAGCTTCAAATGAACTTTCTTTCCTGGATTTGCTCCTTCCTGTAATTCTTGCTGTCACACAAATATCTGTCCATCCTACTTTCTCCAGTCTCCTATTACTCATGATGTCCCTCTGATTTTTCCGGTGATTAGTGTTGTGAGACTTCCTGAATGGGTTTCATCTCCCTTAAGTTATTTAGACATTGGATGTCTGCACCTAAACTGCTCACCCAGGCTCCCTTTGGCAGCTACTCACAGGAAGAGACACTTGTACTGTGACTCATCTGATTTATTTTAGATCTCTTCATTGGGATGAAGTGCATTCTGGAAATGCCCCTGTATCTTACTGAAATAACAGGGTGTTATACAAATAAGTCGAATGAAGTTGTTGACATTGTAGCTGTGTAACATGAGATAAAATGAATGCTTCTGGTAAGTTACTGCAGAAGGTAAGGTAGAGAAAACATATAGCAAGAATTTATTCAAGACTTCTTTTAACTAAATCTTAAGTTAATTTCTGATAATGATTAAGGAATCCAAATAAATTTTACGCAGTCCCTGATTTTTATTACAAACCTAAGTGTACTATTTTCAGACTATTAAATAACGTTAAGAATGATTCAGAAGCACCAGCTTTCCTTATAAATTGGTTTGTCTCCTGCTACACATAAAAGCCATGCTTTTAATATTAATGAGTGATAAAAATTGTGATTTAGCAGAGACTTTATGATACTGTTAAAATAAGACAATAGAATTTGTAGATGTAGAAACTTAATCCATATATATTGTGAAACTATCTACAGTTCTGTGCAATAAGATATTGAAGTTATGAGCTGTCTAAAAACTACCTTAGGGTGTTCTTTTTGATATATATGAGTATTTTACAACACATTTTTTTGATTGCTAAATTACATTATTTTATAATAAAACAGTTTCAGTTTTTAAGTTAATCTCTTAAATCAGATGTGTCAAACCATTGGGTTACATCATTGCTCACTACACATCAGGACACACAAGAATTAATTTTATATGACATAATGTTGTTATACAGTTTCTCACATCACATGGAATGTAGCATTACTTACTTCATAGTCATGTTGGTCATCTGAGTACTGGCTGGTTCTGCAAACGCTCAGCTACACAGTTAATACCATATATTATATGTATATGCATCTTCCAGCCTCCTGCAATGAATCGCTGCCCTGTCACTGTGGACTCTTCAGCCCTGTCCACACTAGTGGCTGATGTTGAGATCTTTCTGCTTTACCCCAGTTCACCTCACTGAAAAGATCATTGTGATCTGTCTGGCTCATCCATTTGACTCAACTCCCTTTCATTTTTCTCAGTGGCTTATGCTCCACTGGTGCATCTAATCACTGTCTTGCCTTGAGGTCTCCACAGAGTTTGTCCCTTTCTGGTGTGAGCATTCTCTTCTTCTACTCGGTCATTCTTATCCCTGCTGCTGCACCAGTGATTCCATGTCCAGTTTTCTCTTCATTATATTTTCTGTCTTCAGTTTCCATCGTCTCCCAGGCAAATCGCTTCACCTGGGGTCCTTCTCCTGTTATGGCCTGCAGATCCCTCCTCCTGCAAATTGCTTCTCAATACAAACTTTTGCCAATCTAGCTACAAAATTCAACCAACTAAAAATTTCTTTACAGAAGTGCAGGTAAGGGTATGTTTTAAATTCATGATATGTAACAAAAAACCCCAAACAAAATGTGAAATATATCTTGTGTATATTTTTGCCTTTGTTCCCATTCTTGGTATTTTTATTTTTCTATAACAATAAGTATTCACATAATGTGTTTAGAAAGACAACTAGTGTGATACTGAAATATTGAAGATTGACAGAGATGTAGAGGTACAAACTATTAATGCTGATTGTGGTACAATATTCAGTATAGCACCATATGCACAAACCAGATGTTTTTGAAAGGCTGCAACTTTTTATCTTGAGTGCTTCTATGAAATCTGTTATTGTAGCATCTCCCAATTATACCTTATAATTTATAGCATATTTTTCTCTCTAATACCAAAGCAATACAAATATGTGCTATTGTTCCCATCTACCAGATGGAGAAATGAGAACAGAGAAACCAAGATCCAATAGAGAACACTGATACCCAAAGGAGAACACAACTGAGGTGCCTAGCTATTGAAAACAAACTCAAAGCCACATTCGATAAACTTTACTCACTATAAACATCATTCTAACTGGCTGCTCCTTGCAATTCTCAGTCAAAAAAGCTCAAAATAAGGATTATTTCTAGATTTATATCTCAGAATTTAATGCACAGTATCTTATTAAAGTAGTTACCCAAGAGCTACCAGGAACATAGAATATTCAAATTTTGTATCCTTGTAATTGTGAAAAACCTCAGAATAACAGTAATGAATTGACATACCAAAAAAATTCTCATCATACTTATGTAATATTAGCAATTAAAAACTAGTTAAAGGGAATAATTAGCTAAAAGGGTAAAATTCTTATATTTTCACCCTACCTTAGAAGCTCAGAGAATATGCAGTACTCATCAAAAGTACTTGTAAAAGGACAGTGCTCTGCAATCTTTCTCCCCTAAACTAGTGACTGAACAGCAGAAGGAAAACATTTATTAGGAAAAAAAAAAAAAAAAAGTATTTCAAACATTTTAGAAGCTAAAAAGTCTGCTAAAGGCAGGGTTCATTGATGAATAGGATTGTATAAACAAAGAATCTAGTACAACCCTATAGATAAAATATTAAATTTCTTTCTTACATTAGTGGTTATTAGAGGAAAGATTAAGGAGATACCTATAATGTGTATTTTCCTTATAGGTAAATACCCCAAGGACTGTACCAGTGTGAACTGGCAATAGAAGACACTAATACATTGCAATTTGATACCAAAACAATGACAAGTGACAAATGGGCAATCAGCTGTTAAAAAGGGCTCTTCCTTGCTCCAGCAGATCACTATGTCTGATGTGCTTATCAGAAAAACTGCTGGATATTATAATATGTAATAATTAGTAGACAAAAAGGTAAACATGATCTATTGGGCAAGAATTAGAACTTTTATAGAAGAAACTATGGCAATTCTCTGAAGGAGCCAAGGATTATTTGGACAATGTTGATTCAAACTTATGAACTTGAAAAAGATAAACAACACTAATGAAAGTAATGAAATTGAATTGTCATGGGGTAAAAGGGTAAATCCTCTCCCAGTTTACTTGGTGACAGAAAACAAAGGGTAGGGTGAATTATAATTTTTCACAGCAAGGAACCATCAGCACTCCAGGGATCCGGATTCATAAGTGCTGTGGAAAGGTGTTGAGTTGAGAGGTGATTTTTTGTGTAATGATACAGAATTAATCAGGATGGTAAAAGCATAAGCTGGATGTGAGGAGTGACAGAGCAGTCTCATGATATTGAGCAATGAAATGACAGATGAAATCAATGTCAATAAATGGAAAGTCATGCACTGAGAAAAAATAACCTTCACTGTTCATACACAGTGATGGACTCTAAATTAGTTATTACCACTCCTGAAAGCAACCTTAAAGTCCTGGAAAGCATCAGTGAAGTGTTTGGTTGCTGTGTCTTCTGCAAAGGAAAAGCAACAATTAAAGTAGGAATTACTGGGAAAAGAATGAGGAATTAAAAAATTCAGGTTGATGTGTAAATCCATTGTACATCCATATCTGAACAATAAATTTGGTTCTGGATAATCCATTTCTGAAAGGCTGTAATGGCAGTACAGAGCACGGAGAAGGGTGACAAGGTTAAACTGTGCTGCAGAACAATTTCTATACCAGCAGAGATTAAACTGATAGGACTGGAAAAGATGATTGAGGGGAAATGACGAAGCCTGTAAAAAAAAAAAAAAAAAAAAAAAAGAAAAAAAAAAAAAAAAAAAAAAAACAGAAAAGAAAAANAAGTGAAAAAGAATTATTCAATGTTTCCTTTAGCATTAAGAATCAAGAAGGCAACCAATGCATTTATTAGGTACCAGACTTGAAATGAATAATAGGAAGTACATTTTCACATGGCAAAGCTGAAAAAGACATGGAAGAGAGTTCAACTTCATTTATTAAACTGTGGCTTCTGGTTCAGGAAGTCCCAAGGGTGCTGAGCTGCAGAAGCTGGGATGTTATATATCAGAAAAAGGATCATTTGACTTGATCTATTTTCTATATTCTTTCCTTAACAATCTATTAGGCTACCTTTATTCTAGGAAACCAGAGCCAGAGCAGAGACCCATGTCCGAAGAATTTAGCTGTTTTGACAGAAGTTATGCTATGCCATCTCTCTGCAAGGCCAAAAAGCATGACCTGGTTTCTTTTGTTCACTGTTAGAAGCACGATCTCAGTAGCCATGGTGAGAGTGGTGGGCAAGGTAGGTCTTTGGGCCAAGTAAGGCAATTATTTGCTTCTAACATTGGTCTCCCTTTCTTTGCCTTGTACATTTTTAAAAATACCTTGAGGCTAGTTAAATCCTTTACCTCTTTTAAACCCTTTACCTTTTTGCAACTGTATCAAGCACTTTGTTTGAAGTGTGAGGGTATTTTTCCTTCTGCAGATTTTTGTTTTAGACGTAAAATATGTGCCTAGTAAATTCTCTGACTGCTTTTTTTTTTTTTTTTTTTTTTTTGGTAGTATGGTTAGATGTCTCAATCATGCACGTATAAGGGATACATTCTGGTGTAAAGGAAGTGAGATTTGTTCAGATATGGGGGATAATTTGCTTGGTTCAAATCCAGACTACGATAATTTGCATCTATGTCAGCCAGAAACAAAACAAAGTGCAGATCTCTCACATGGTTTTTGTTTCATTCCCACCCAAGCACTAGGGCAGCTCTAGAAATAGGAAGAAAACAAATGTTTGTTCCCACGCTATTGTTACAATAAAACAAAAGCTTCCGATCTTTGGAGGAATTTTGGAAAGCTATTACATTCCTTGTCGTACATGTTTGCTGCAGGTAAAAAAGTGTTTTTCTGAAGAAGCTTTTTGTACTCTTGTAATTTCCACATGTTGGACTAACCCTCATAATTTCTCACAGGCCACTGGGTACACCTACTGTCACACTTTGAATCAACACATTTGTAAATTTTGCTGTTTTAAACAGTGCTCCTCTGGCTCCCTCACAAACCCTCATGGTTTCATACCACAGCTTACCATACTACCCTATCCGACATCATATTGGATAAATTCATTTTAATTTTCCTAATGATACAAGATAATCCCGGGAGCACTGTACTGACTTAACCACAATTCAAGAGTCTCATCTTTTAAGGTGGTCACAGAGCCATGTTTACTGTATGCAGAACTGGAAAACCACTTGGAGAGGCTCTCTAGACAGCAGATCATTTCTTACAGCTTGGTTTAAGAGCTGTGTGCCTGCAGACATATAACATGCCTGGACTCATGTGCTTCTCTCTGGACGAAATTTGCTGGAGGCTATTGTCTCTTCAGCCTTCCTTATCATTGCACAAATGTCACCTATCTATACTTGCTATTTCCCCAGTAAGAATTATTTTTTATCACAAGCCCATTTCTCTGATAGTGTATTGATTATGACATTATCCTGAGGCATGAAAAAAATAATTTTTTTTTGCTTCCATATATGTGTCTCTGACTAAAACATCTGCAGGGCCTAACAAACATGCATATTTTTAAATACAGATTAGTCATATCTCTAACTGAAATCAGAAGATTTCACAGATGCTTAATAGCTCTGAAAAATGCAGGACAAGAGGTGAAGCTTTCACCTTTAACTATAGACGCATTTGAAGTGCATTTATTTTCTGAAAAATGAGAGCATTGTAAAGATGCTGGTGATGCAAGTGATTTTGTCAGAAACTGTTGGCGTGCTTTCAGAGAATAATGGTGAAGATATAGCAATGATAAGAAATGAAACAAGTATCAGAAGTGAGAATATAATCACGAATATTTAGATGATTGTGTAACAACATAGGACTGAATTTATTTTGAGTGCAGTCATCTGAGTACATACTGAACTGAACAAGAACATTTCTTTCCTTTAAGAAATTATTACGAGGCTTTAACTATAACATAAATAACAATGTGGCACAAAGTGTTTGGATATGCCTTTAATGGAGAGGAGATAAGCTGAGATAAGAAAGGAATTGGAAGAATTTCAGCTCAGGACAAGTTGTATTATTCTCAGACCCTAATGTTATACATGTGATTAGGGCTACATTGTTAGGATGACATGAAGTTTTTTGGAAAGTCTACATTGTGGTATTGCTGTTACATAAATTATAGATATTGGTCCAGGTAAATCTAGGAAATTGACCTTGACAGGTAACACAATTCCGATGCATTGATCTAATTAATATTTCCAATGAAGGAAATTTGTTTGTAGCTAAATTGAGCATCAGCTTCCAAGCTCACAAAGGTTTATCTTTCAAGTAGTAAAACTAGTGTGACTCTCAAATGCATGAGCATGGCCCTGATACATAAGTGGGAATTTTCCTGAGGTTTGCTCCAGCCCTGAGGGCTTGGGGCTCAGTCCAGTTTATACACTGGATATGTCCTAAGAGGGTGTATTGATCAAATAAGTAAGAAGGTAAGATGTACCTTCTTTCTTTTTCTAAAAGTTTTGTCATGTTTTTGAAGTCGGAATTTATTTGGAACAGTTCATATCTGAGTTATCTTGCCTGGCCAGCTCAGGCTTATAAAGCAAATAATTACCATTTTTTATTTGATGTTGTGTGAGGTGTTTTCAGAACAAAGAATTATAGTCACTTAACTGTTGCCTTTCCATAAACTTGATTATTTCCAGTGATTGAAAGATAGCCTCAAAATAGCTCTGACCGTAGCTGAAGAAAAATTATTAAAAAAAAAATAAATAAATCAAACACCTATGTCCTAAAAGAGAGCCTGCCCAGTTGTGTATCTGTTCAGCACCTAGCATAGACCGAACAGATGCTTGTACTGACATGGCCAAGTGAGCTTTAAAATTGGTATTCTGCAAGGATGGCAGATGTGATAATGTGGGAATCTGCATAAGTGCTCAGGTGGCTAGTCTCAACTATGTCCCTTGTAGTAGCTATTGTTCTCCTACATTGGTCATTTAAATTGCTTTAGTTGACAAAACTATGGACATCTCAGTGGCAGTGCATCATAAGTGTTATAAACTCCATTTGAAAACTTTTGACAAGTACTCACTAGCTCCTCTCTGCTTATGTTACTGAAAACCAGAGAAAATAGATCCATGGCATGTTCCCTAAGAGAATCCTTAAGGTTATGTCTATACCAAGCTCTCTCTGAAATCAGAAACACTGTGAGAACTATGAGAAGAAAGTGGTAATGGTGACCAGATTACATATTAAAAGACTCTGACATAGAAGTTGAAGCACCTGGTGATGCTTAACCTGGGAAAATAGGTGGGAGAGTAATCTGCAAATATATAAAAACTCTATAGAAAATCAAGGAATAAACTGGAAAATAAACACTGCCAAGTCTACCATGTCTAGGATGAGAAATAATAAGCTTGAGCTGAAGCACTGTTTAGGATATTAGGAACAGTTAATTGATGTAGTCGATTGCTTAAGGAAGTTATGGGATGTCCATCACTGAAGACTTTTAGGAACAGACTAGAAAATATATGTCGGGAACTATTTGGATAGAGCTGATCCTGCCTTTGGGCAGAGAGATGAGCTGGATGACCTCTTGTGGTCCTTTCTGTTCTTATTTGCCATGATTTTATGACCATGGCAGTCTGCCCAGACTGATTTGTTTGGGTGCAAGACCTTGCTAACATGACCGTGTTGCATTTCAAGGCTGAAATACTACCTTCACTGAATTAACGAACCCGCTCGATGGTAGCTTGGGAGTCCCTGTACCAAACTCCAATGTGGCTGCAGATCTGTTGTTTAGCATCAAAAAAATCCCTTAGACATTCAAAAGGTACACTCTGAAAATCAGGTTGGGTACAGCATCTATTGAAACACCTTTGTGCACACAGGGGTCAGCTAGGGAGATGGCTCTGTTAACCACTGTCAAACACCATCTGTGAGGGAGTCACACGAAGTGACACTTCTCTGTCCCAGGCATCACACATTCTTTCCATGGTCTGGTGCATGTGACTGCTTGGTTCGGTTTGTGACAGCCAGCATTACAGGGGGGTGCAAGCAGCTGCAATAGGCTGTCCTCAGACTCTCCTTTTAGCTCCTTCTGTCAGGGCTTGTGCTTTAGGGGTTGTACACCTATGTGTTGAGTGCTGGTGACACATGGTGCTCTGCTTGCAAACCACAATCTGCCATTCTCTATTATAGGGGTTGAATTCCCAACCTTGCCACTTTTCCTTTGATAAGCAGTTAGCATTGCTGTACTATTTCTGGTCTGCAGGGAATTCCTAGGGAATACTGCAAATACTGTGGTGATATTGCCTGGTGTTAGCTGAAGTGAGTGAAAGGATGCAGTGTACTGCTTTGCCAGGGGGAGAAAATTGGGTCATATTAAATCTAGTAGGTGTGTCTGCCATTCTTCATTTGGCATAACTGCAGAAAGCCGTTGATCTCTGTTACAGATGAGACAGCCAAAACATGGGCCACATGCACAGACAGTGTGCAAGCAAAGCCATGCACTCCCAGAGGTCCTCAAACCATAAGGCTGGGGAATAGACGGGGCTGCAGGGCTCCCGCTCTCTCAAATTCCCCCTAGGAAAGCATCCTTTGGCTTTATACTAACAATAGTAATCTATGACATGTAGTGGCTGGATCATAAGTGTTCCACTGGCTCTTGAACTACATACTTGCAGGCACTTGAGCCACGGTTTCTATGCCCAGGACAGGTGGAGCAGCCAGCAGGGTAGATGTCCTTGCCCAAGGACAGTTAAATGATTTTAAACCCTAATTATTATAAGGAAGAAATCAGTGAAGTCTGCTGCTGCAGTAAAGATCACAGATTTTTGTGGTGTTGTGGTGCCCAGTCTTGCTCTGTAGTGCATAAGCTTTGAGAAGAATTTAGGATAAATATACTTGATTTACATTATTATGATAACTTGTCTAACTTATTCCAAGAGAAATTGTGGGCAAGAGAGAAATTCAGCACGGGGATTTCAAAGCACTATGCAATACAGAACCTGTGTTGCTGTAGAGGACTGCTTCTGGGAGGAGAGGTAGTAAAGAGTAAAGCTGGTATTCATCTGATAAAACAAAGGACCTTGAATCACGAGATACCTTGAATCTCCTAGGAAAAACAAGACCCATGTATGAGTCTTTTAAACCTTTCAATAGAGATCTCTTGCTGTGCTAGTGAAGCAACATTCAGACATTACCACGAATTTCACACGACAAAGTTTTTGTTTTCTCTCTATAGTTCATTTAGAGTTACCAAATTTTGATTCATACAGAGACTGGCTATTTTTACTGTTAAAAGGACTAAAAGTGACATATGAGCTTCTTCCTACTGGAACTGAATTTACCTGAGTGCAGGATTTTAAGATCACATGTTCTTATTCTGGTTCTGAAGTTACTTTTGTTTTCAAAACGGCTCCCTAAATAATACTGGCAAATGCCCATTCAGGTTTTCATGGCGTAGCATATGCTGCTGCTTTCTCTAATTCACAGCTTCCCAAGTTTCTTACAGATCCTGACACACATGCGTGCATGCACACAAACACAAATCTGCACATGTGTCTATGCAAAACAGTTGAAAGAAATAAAATGAGAAACACAAAATGGCATGAAATCTGAAAAGTGAAAATAGATTCAGATGCTTCTAAAATATGATTTTGATCCAAACTTTACTGACAGAAATTTTCACTTTGTGAGTGTACTATGGTCAAAAGCACAATTTTTCCTT
>VZRU01015222.1:172307-246088 GCA_013398155.1 Pedionomus torquatus
AAAAAAAAAATCAAGAGTATTAATTTGTCACTCTGTAGTAATTTTAACCTGGGAATACTCTTCAAAGTTGAATAAAATTATTATAATGCAAATGCCTCTCAGCTCACAGTACTGAGGATGGAAGGATACACAGGTTGCATTCTTCTCAGAACAGGGAATAGGCCCCCTGCTGTTTCTCTGCTTCCTTCCTCGGTTATTGTGGTCTAAATGAAGACTTTTTTACCATTTCTCTGGGATGACAGAAATTTTTTTGTAGTTCTGTGAGTGACCACTAACTGTTGACACATGGTCCCAAGGTCAGCAACTCCATTCACAGGTATGAGGACAAGGACTTCAAACTGCTGCTACTCCTTTGACAGGAAACATTCAGGCCTTGTCAAAGTTGGCAGATGAATTAAATGTGATTTAAACTCATTTTTAGTTTTTGCCTTCAGCTACTAAGCCATTTTTGTCCGAAATATATTACTACACTCTTGGTTGCTGTTTTCCTAGGCTGCTCATCTGGCCTATCTTAATGATTATGAGATGGGTTGACAGTAATCTCTTGCTGGTTTCAAACAGATAGCAAGTCTGCATATCAGTGTGCTTTAGTAAACGGTTGCAGTGGGACTTTGTATATTTATTTCTGGTTTTTACTGAGTAATACGTTGGTCACAATTAAATGTCCTCCTCCTACATTTTGTTTTTAATTTGAGGTTTTAGTATGACATTTGTATTCTCTTCTACTAACAAATTATTATCTTCACAGAATAACTTCTATTTAATACCATTCGCAAACTTGAAATCTTTTGATCTCCGGTGAAACTAAGCATGATTTTTTATCCTTAGTCTTTTAAAGCTCATCTACTGTGTCAGAGGATCACATGCCATTTTACTTCTCTTTTATTTCCCTGTGTGAACTTTATTGTAAGACACACATTGTTTTGCCTATAGACAAACAGGCTGACTAGCCTTGCATCTGTGCAGCTACACTGCTGACAAGTACAGTCAATAAACACAGAAGCATTTTGCTCTGTCTCCTATTTAGACAATAGAGCAGTCACAATAGACAATACCTACATAGAACATCAACAAGCTCCAAACTCATGTGATCAGGTTTTGGGTTTGTCTTTGGTCAAACTTTGATGTAAGAGAAAACAAAAGCTTCAGCTAAATCCCCACCTGGTATAAACTCATGTAGCTCCATTGAATTCAGTTTACACCTGCTGAGAATGTAGTCTTGTGTTTGCTGACTAGAAATTAGCTCAAATATCTTATCCGGGCTAAGTGTGGTTAAAATGATAGCATCTAGTCTGACCCGAACAGCTGAAGGTGTTGCTTTCAGCTACAGAAGGTTTTGTTCAAGTAGAGTATAAGGCAATGTCTCTCCCAGAGGTCCTAGTTCACACCTGGGGGTGCTGCGGCATGGCTGCAACTCATTCATCACTGTATTAGCAACTGGTCTAAACCCTGGGAGTATTATAGTATAATTTGGGAAGCTCTGTTCCTATGAGTTGAACAAATCTAGTGCAGCTTTGCCATTTAATTACCCTACCACTAAGTTTGAATCTACTGTAAATGAAAACCAGTATCTGTAGCATAATTAAGGAGCACGCATTGAAAAGAATGCCAAACCTTGCCTGATTTGAAGGCCACCTGACCATATTTATAGGGTTTGAATATTGGAAAATTGAAAACAAATCCCTAAAGATTGTAATATTAGAGAGTTTCATATGGAAATAAAAGGTAGAGATAAGTAAATAGATAATTAGTCTGAGACAGGTTTAAAAGTAAAAAACAACTACTATTTTTTTTCATTATATTTTTAGTTTTATCAATCAAGGCTTAATATAATTGCTAAGTTATACATGCCAACTGTGACAGATGTGGAAGTGAGTGTGAATGTAGTAGTAATTAGAAGGGTCCCTGAATACCCCCTGTGACATTAAACTCCAGTGCTACTTACTGGCGTTACTAAATATGTCTGGTTGGTGACTGGAATAAACATTTTCTCCGATCGTAATTTTCTTACACAAAAGCAGAATTGAATTACATATGAGAAAACTTTTCTGCTGCTTTATAACCAAATATTATTGCCTTTTCTGGCTGTGCACAGGGTTCTTCCAAAGTGAATCTTTCTTTTGTTGGAGCACGAGGGTGGAAATCAAGGTAAAGTTAACAGCGCGGTTAAAGGGTGTTCATCCTAGTTTCATGGAGGGCAGTCAGAGGCTCTCACTAGGATCTAGGCTCTAAAAGAAAACTTGCAAAGAGTGTCCATGCCACAAAGGCTAGAATATCTCCAAATAGTTGTAATTGGCTGCTGTTACATTTAAATAATCAGTTTACGATCCCTTCTGGACAGTCAAGAAGTAAAGGTCTTGCAACTTACATTACCAGTATCTGTCATATTATAGGTCACTTTGAATATAAGTTCTTACTAATTTAAAACAATTTTCTTCAGCAGAAAAGCTGGCATTAGATACTGTTTTGTGTTCAATTATTTTGCTAAAGGCTTCTTGCACATCCTTGATAAGCGGAGGTGGCCTTTAAGAGTTTTGATGGATACCTATGTGATCTCCATACAAAGTGACAAGCAGGTTCACAATAATTGGTCCACTAAAATCTATGAATGACAGGAAATGGATTGTTGCTTGGCTATGCATTTATTGCTGCTATTTACTATTAAGAAAAAAAAAAAGAAGTTAAGCTTGTAAAGAAGACAAAAACCATTCCATTTTTACATTGTTTATGTTAGGTCAGATTGAGAGCTTCTTTCTATTTGGCATAGTAAATGAAAACTTTTACATCAAAATTGTAGGAAAATAAACATCTCTGATACTCCAGGTTGCACAAACCTTTTTCATGACAGAACTGTTTCACATAGGACAGTAAATTACAGCTTATTAACCATTTTCCAATTTGCCTCCATAAAGTAACATTTCTTCCAAGCAGCACTACTCCATCGGGCATCCCTGCTTTGGATTATTCATCCATTAGGTAACTCATGGATTCCTGCCAGCCCACTGGCTTCCCTGGAACCAGTCGTGTTTGCTAACCCTGGACCTTTGGTTGTTTACAACCCCTTTAACTTTGTATTGTTTGGAAATTCAGCGTGAACTGACCTATTCTAAATCAGCTAAGCAAACAGGAACAAATTTGACACTTCCCTCAAGAAAAAAATCCTGACAACAAAACCGAAAGCCAACTACCAGATACTACACTGTTATGTAACAATTATGTCTATATGAACCTCAGATTTTGCTATTTCTATTAGGTTTTCCTTTATAGTGTATGCATTCCCATTCATCACTGCAGGACCATTTTGGGGCACAGTACGTTCAGCATAAACAGTGGCATAAAAGGTCCATCATATTGCTAGATGCCAAAACCAGAACTAAATAATTTTTTTTTGAAAACTTTGCAATTCTAGCATTCTGCTTGCCCTGTTCAATTGTCTTACACATAGGAAAAACAATTCAAATTCTCAATGAGTGTACTGTTATTCTGCACCAGAGCAAAATGCGGAAAACCTGGATTGACAGAGACACATCCCTGAAAAAGGATGCACTAGGGTTACCCTTTCCTGAGCCACAGCTAGAAAATTGCCCTTACAGAAAGCTTTTTAGCAAAGACATGTTGTTTCATCAATACAAGCTACACGTTTCCAAGCTATACCACATTACATTGCAGAGCATCAGCATCTATATTATATTAAATTTTACAAAACCATCATAAACTACAGACCTTCCCCAGATAATTTACAGTCCATAATAATAATAAATGTGGTACAACACACTTCTTTCTCCCATTTTAGTAATACATAAGTTATTTGAGAGGTTTTTGGACTCTGGGATGTCTGTTCCATTCAGATTGCCCTTTACTCTTCTCCCTTCCCTTTTATCTGCAAATCACTGTCCTTGCCTTTCTTCATACTGTGGCTCAGCCACAACATTCATCTTGCCTCTCTCTGCCACAGCTCCTGCTATGTACATTGCTCATTCCTAATTGTCCTTTATATCAGCGCCCTCATTTCTTGCCTTGCTTCTGCCTGGCAACAGACCCCCACCTTTACCACTGTTGATCTAATTACTTCTTCTAGATTGGCATTTAGTGGAAATATTCATGTCTTTAGCAGGATCGATTAACAGCACACCTCGGAGAACAGTGTTACTGCTTAAGGGGAGAACAATTTGTAGCTTATATAAATGGACAACTTCTGAACTGATTAAAGTGATCTGTAAAACTGTCAAACTAAGTGAATGCTCTAAAAGGCCTTTGTTCCTTTCCAAAAAAACCAAAGCCAAAAAAGAAGGTACTGTAGTTGGTAAAACTGATACTGAAATTCAAGAACTGGGCAGATTTCCTATGCTGTAACAACTATGCATTTTTTAATTTCCTTTTGGCTCGATTTTTATTTATTATATTGAAGGAGTAGAATGTCCTTTTCATCATGATTTGGAATCGGACAACTCAGAGGAAATCCCCTGTGATAGAATGATTCATTGGTGATGATTCAGTCAGGATTTGTCCCCTGAAGTCAGCAGTAGCCCAGTGCTGGGCAGATGGCAAGACCGACAGTTTGTGTGGTAAAAAGCCAAGCTGCAGTCTCAAAAATTTCAAACAATTAAAGAAGCCAAGGCAATTTTTGTAAGAATAAGGATTTTACTGTGCATCTGCCATGTTTTGTCATCGTCAAATTTTAATGTTGGTTTTTTTCCCAGGATTTTCAATTCAATAAATGATCAGTTTTGCTAAAGGACAAAACTATTAATGGGTTTTTTAAATGGTAGTTTGATCTTAAACTAGAGGCAAGCAGCCAAAAAGCATGGTGAAATTGGTGGCTGAGCTAAATATCTAGGCCTCTCATTTGGGTGCTGGTTACACTGACTATAGGAGATGTTAAAGGATGAAAGATCAGCAACCCGGTGTATTAGAAAGGATCTGCATATATAGACTATAACAGCATAATATGTCAGTTCCTCTGACGGGAATAATTTTGAGGAAAAGAGGCATCTGCATAGGGAAAATAGGTCACTGCAGTGTATTTTGATCAAAAATCTTACAGTTTTAGAACAAAGTCTATCCATAGTTTCCAGTGAGTTCAGTAGAAATGAACCTTTCTCCTCCATTTACCATGAAAACCCAGTTTAGTGTTCACAGCATGGGGCTGTTTCTAGGAAGAAAATTTATTGTTCAGAGACAAAATATCCGTTTATTTCTTGTGTGCCAATTCATCACAGGTAGTATTAGGTCTGCTTCAAGAACACCAGGGACAAACTTTTCTAGTATCTCCTTTCTAAAAGATGAATCAAAATTTTTGGCTTGGGTGCTCTGTGGAACGTAATCATACATGTGTGTAGTGTGAAGAAGTCATTTAGACCAGTGGGCATATAATTAACCATTATCAATAATTTCTCACCTCTCCCTTATCTCATTAAGTTTAGGTGGATTTTCCTTCTGACTGCAAAAATACTCTGTATGCACATGTGAACAGCCAAAAAGAAAGCTAAGCCAGAAGCTTGTAGGTGAATTATTCAGCTATGGTCTGCCCCTAGTTAAAGTAGCAAAAGTTGTGCATGTAATCTTGGCAGCATCTCCCAAAACCATTACCACACTATGAAACTATGGGACTTCCACACATTAGGTTGTATTTTCTGCAGTTGGTCCTAGCTGGGACAAAGCTGGAATAAGAGAGAAGGGGTGATGAGATACCAATAAATGTCAATGTTAATGTTATCGAGTGAACCAGCTAGTTATAGCCTGAGCCAGTGCTTGTTCAAGCAGTCAGCTGATCTATACTATTGCCCTGTGCTTCTGGTAGGAACAGTGAGATCTTTTGAGGCAGAGACAGCTGGAAGAGGCAATCCTTGTATACAGATGGTTGGGTAAACATTTAGACTGGGGAACAGTGAGCCACAATTTCAAATCACTTTGTAGGAACTGTGCTTTCATCTGACAAGTTCAGAGAAAACAAACTCTTAGCAATATGAAGAAGTGCATCCCTCTGAACAATAAATTCCCTATCGCTCTTGCAAATTATGCCAAGCATCAAATATATGGAATAAATTTTATTCCATAAAATTGGTTATGTTTTGTTTTGTTTTGTTTTGTTTTTTCCTTAGACATTTGGGTCCAGATTCTGGATCCAACTGCCCCTGTAAATGTTGGTCTAGGTGTTGCTTTGAATGCTCATTCTGCACTTCTCACACTGCTCCCAACTTCACTTTCTTGCCAGCACAGCCTGGTGCCACTCCGATTTATTCTGGAGGACCTGAAGTGAAGGCCAAGCTAAATGCACCATAGGAGCACCAAAGTCACTTGAAACTACTCATGGGCACTTGCCTGGCTCCATAGGAGCCCTAATGGGGGTACAGATATCCACAGGCTAATTGCAGTCACCTTGGGGCTGTGAAGTGCTGACCTAACTTCTCTTGTGTACACCAATTTAAACAGCTGTTGGACCAAGATCCTTGCCCACAACAGTGGGGGGTTTATTGCATTGTTATCTTGCCTTGTTTGGCCCTCCATATACCTAATGCATCTGCTTGGAAATCAAGATGTTAACCTTTATGGGATGAGATTTTTATTTCTATTTTGTGGTTCTTTATATGGCATTACATAATAGTATGACATATGCTCTTAAATATTTGGAGTAATTTAATTCCTCTTCTGAGAAACAGGTCAAGCCTGTGTCATTGCAGTTTCCATTTTCACAACTTCTTATAACAGTGCTTTATTTCCTTTAGTACTAGAATACAGTTTATTAAAATACACAGGATTTGCTGACTTGGTTAGAAGAAAGACAGACAGATGGAGAAAAGAAAGCAAAATTCAGGGATTGTTGTTTACCTTTCTATTCTAATGCTTAATGTTTTTCCATAAGTGTTTTATGAAAAATCATAAAGAAAATAGTTATATGACAGTTTAAAGTGAAACATACAACAATTTTAAATTTAAATATTGAAGACGAGAGACAGGCTTGCTATAAAAAGGAAACTGCTGTCCCAAGTCTGATACACTTCGAAGTTCCAAACCCAATTATTTCCCCACACAAATTTTTGCCATTGATTACAGTATATTGCAATAGTGTTGTTACCTACCAGAGTATATAACCAGATCCTGGGAAGCTCTCTGTATCTAGTTGTTGGGATATGTCTGCAACAGAGTTCAAAGGGATATCTTCAATTTGTGTGGTCATACTTAAATTGATTTTAAATGGTCTAGGTCAAGTTAGAGAGTAGGATTAGATACCCTGTCCTGAGCTGCTGTTGGGAAGCTACAGTCAGCTATCTGATCTGCATAGTATAATGCAGAGGCAGAGAAATTTTCCTTGCAAAGGACTGAATTTGCTTCCCAAATAACTTTTATATGCCATAAAATAGTACGTATCTTAAAATCATGAGGCTGCAGGTGATGGAGTGAAGTCCCAAGCTTTATTTAGTTCCAACAGAGAAAGTTCCGTCCAGCTTGGAAGTTTCCTGCACAAAAAATCCCTCCTTGCTAAAAGCCAGACCCAATGTATATATAAATGCTACAGACTGATACCAACAGCATCCTCAGAACACAAAGGCTAGAAGGAAAAAACCCACACAGAAGTGATAGAGACAATACCACTGATTTCAACTTGTTAACAAAGTCAAGCACTAAATTCAGGTATTCTGCATCTTTCTCTTGCAGTCTGTGTATGCAGGAAGGCAGTTTAATGATACTCAGCAGTGATTTTTCAAGAATGTTTTATGAATAAAATTTGAGATAAGTACCCCAAGGTATAGCTTTAGTTTTTTTGTGCTGAAAAGAAGCACAAGTTATCCAGGTACTGAACAGACACAGCACGACTGGAGAAAGCTTGAAATTAAAAATCAGGAACCAAAGTTATATCTTGCCTTCCTAAAGATTTATTGGGTTGTCTTGGCAAGTTGCAGTTGTGCGACTCTGCTGGTAGTGGTGGACAACTCTCCCTGAGCATGCACACAGAGCATTTCCAAAATGCATCACAGTGTCTGTGGAATGTGGTTGTTATTCTGACAGTCTGCACATACTTTCTTGGAACAGTTGCATATCTGCACCTGTTTGCCTTCCCTGTTTGTTCCCAACACTGCTTCAAAGGCTCTTGCGCTTCGCAAGCCACTGCCTGTTTGCCATGGGGCCTGTGTCCTCCTGCAGCTTCAGTGAGTGCCATGGCAAAGGACTATTGGCGGCTGCCTCGCATGTGGCCTGAAAGGCTTGGCTTGTGTCCTTATGGGCACATGTGCATTGCCACGTGGACATGAGTTTCATCATGATAAAGAGCTTAACTCTCACGGTAACTCATCACTCTTATCAGCAGATTTTGTGATATTACTGTCTTCTGTCTTTTTTTTCTCATTTCTTTAACAAGTGAGCTACCCTATTGCATATTTTAACTTGGTTCTCGCAAACAGGAGTTATCAAAGGTGAGCACATGCAATCTGTGCAGCACAAATCCCAGGATGCTCCTTGTTTGATAGGTAGCTTGATACTTCAGGAGAGAAAGAGCAAGCAAATGTGTTAGCAGAGAAGATGCCCCAAGGAAATGAAAATACATGTTGTTAGGACCACATGATATGAGATAAAGTTATCAAATGAACTGACTTGACACATTGACCAGTTCCTGGCAAAGTGGTACAACGTCAAGCAAAAAACAACGCATAGCTTTCAGTCAGGAATTTGAACATCTCCGTGCAAGTATAGGGGTGATTTATTATCTTCAGTGTAGACATGGCCTTTACTTCCAGAGTTTAACAATTTGATTTTCATAAGAAATGCACTTTTAAGAAACTAACAGTTTGGGGTTTTTTGGTTAAAATATATCAGTGTTGATGAAATTTGATTTTGAAAAGAAATCAGAAAAAGGCATTTTTTAATAGTCTATATCCCTCTTAAGCCTCTTCCATTTAAGCATTGATTGCTATTTGAAATTTAAAAGGTATAAAACTTTAACCACAAAAGAGTTAAGCTAAGCAAAATGATTGTGATTTATGTTAAAGTCAAATGACCCATAATGAAACATTTTCAAAATTTCATTTTGTGAAATAGTACTAAATGATGGCTTTCTAGTCCCTGTTTTGAAATTTTGGCTGGCAATATTTCTTTTTAAGGAAATTAATTTCTGTGATGAACTTTACTATTAACTCATTAACTTTTCTTCATTTTGGTTCCAAGGAGCAAACATGTGGCTGAGGCAACATCCACAGAATTTGTTTCTTTTCCTGGATTTTGAGTACTAAGGGATTTTTCTATTACTCTTATGCCAAAGGAAAACCAGCCAAACAAACTAAAGGAAGTTTTCATGCTTCAACTTTTCATCAACAAACCTTACATTAATGCTTTCTGTCATTTATTGCTTCTTTAGGAGGATAAAGCAGGCAGGGAACTGGGGAGAGCCAGCCAATTACCTCTTTCTTTTCATGATCTGTTCCAAGCCAACAACTCTCTAACATTTTTCCTTGAGCAAAATTTCTTCCTTCCCCACCAAACTCCTGGCCTCTGGTTGGTGCCACAAGAAGGGACTGATAAGGGTGAACTAGAAGTTGTGGTGAGGAGGACACCTCAGCAAAAAGTTATAAAGCATTCCCCGGCTTGAATTCATGAGCAGACATGAGCAGAGGAAGCCCATGTCATCTGGGGCCTCCTAGCCACCTCCTGCCAGCCATACCCCCACTCCCACTCTCTGCAGTTTTGTGGCCATGCACCTCCACTCAAAAATTCCTGAATTTTCTTTGAGGCATGGCATCATGGAGGGGGCTTTTCACAAGTGGTTCACATGCAGGTGACTAAGAGGTGGGAGAATGGAAATTTTGCAAGATGTGTATTGCTGAAATTGAGAACTCTTCATAAAGACATGTCCTGTTGAAAAAAAATGTATGTCATGAAAGAGCACGTGAGTAGGCATAAATGCTGTATCATAGCCTATATGCAAGGTATACTTGCTAGCACACACACGCATACGCACAGAGTGTGTGTATATACATATATGTGCATCTCATCAGAAGCTGCTTCTCAGTTGTGCCTATCAAAATGGTGTCTGTGGTAGAAGTGAACCATCTGCTTCGCAGCACTTCTATTTTTAAGATCAGCAGTATGGCAGTTTAACACATGCACTGTCACTTCAAGCCCTCCTCCCCCAGATGAACTCCAATATGTCACTGGGTCGTCCCATCGGCTCTACGTTGTCTCTGTAAACAGAAACCCTATCTCCCTGCAGTCTGAGTCAGCAGCTGTACTAGAGCAGGACCTATCTTTGAAACTTACAGAATGTGTAATTTGATGTCCAAAAAACCACAGGAGGGTATTTGCCACCTGACTCTGGAATGGACAGCAGCCCTTTAATAGAGTTTCTACAAGTCTTGCTTCAAATACATAGATGAAACTCTTCTGTGGCATCTGCTTGACTTTTCCAAGACTATAAGAAACCCCTCCACTTTAGCCTATTTTTCTGGGAGTTCAGATTCTGAAGTTCTTACCTGCCTGCATGCTATTTTAGGAGTGATATGTAACATGTTTATCAGTTTTGCATATCAAATATGTAACGTGCATATCATATTTACTGTCAATTTTGGGATTTAGGCCTAGAACCCCTTAAGGTATCAAGGAAATAAACTTAGCAATTCAAATCTGACTGAAAACCTTCTGTGGTGTTACAAAACCTGACAGGAGCAGGAGCAGACCTAAAGAAGTTTTATGAAACAGTGTGTCGACATACAGCTGCTTGCATCCTGCATCCCATTAGAACTTCTGCACACATTTTAGTGCCCTCCCACCAACATGGTTTATATGAATTCTCTTCTAGCATTATCATTAAATGGAATCAAGGAATAGCCTGCAGCTAATGATCCTTGTTGACACCTTGGGAGGGCAAAGATGTTTGTGCTAGAAACTGCTACAAGTATTTTCCAGTTGTGGGACATAAATAATGAGCATGCCTGGGAGGACAGGTTCCTTTTTCCTGTTGTATTTTGATGGGAAAGAGTTTCATGCCGACTTTCACCACAAGCCCTGATGGAATAGAAATGTCATTAGTGAAATCAAACAAATTTCCTGTGGCTGATAATATGGCATTATTGACACGGCTCTGTCCTTTATTCATAAAAGGGTGGCGCATGTTTATCGGTATTTTTTGTCTTTTATTGCCTGAAGGGTTAAAACCACTTATACCAACAAATGATATCTCCAGAAAAAAACCCAACACAATACTTTGTCACAAGTTACGTTGTGTGGGAGACTAGACGAAATGGAATTAGCAACATTCTCCACATCAACAGTGCACAGCATGATCTTGTTAAAGAATTATACTGCCTCATAATTCTCAAACAAATAACATTATGCTATAATGGATTGTTTTTTACTTCCTAAGCAGAAGATAGTAGGTTTGTTTTTCCTATTAAAGACAATTTTCATTTCAGGCATAAGATAAATGATACATTGATGTATTTACTTATACTTTTCTTGAAGTTTACAGCTGGGAGAATGAAACTTATTTTGTAAATCTGCTGGTGTAAACAAAGCTTACTTTCCTGATTCATAATTTATCAATTTTTCCTTTTCTACTGCTTTGAATGTGAGTATCAATGGATGAAACTGTTGGTTAATCAAATGCATTTGCCATTCTTGATAGAAAACAAGAATGAATTGTTAAATAGACTGTCTATTTCATCTTGCTTTCACAAATGGGAAAAGCATTATTCCTAAACCAGAATAATCATGACTAAAATCTCCCCATTTCTTGCTTTTCTCTGCTGCATCCCTCTGGCAACAAGATTGACTGGGAAAGGACATCCCGTGTGAAGCCTAATCCATTACCCTGCAGAACCTCCCCTTAACATATAATTGATAAAAATGATGTGAGCATGATTTCAGGTCAATTAATTTTTTTGGATAATTTTATTATTTTTTTAATCTTCTTGTTCATTGCTTCAATCTCTAAATGAAACATTTCCAAATAAAATATACAAATCTATCTTTCAAAAAATTGAAATAAAGCATTCTGACTTTAAAAGAAAAAGAACATTTTTAAGCCAAATTATTTTAACAGATTTTAATACACACTTCAAAATCATATTGATCTATTTAAGAATATATTACTTAAATGTAAAATTAAAAGTCTGAAAAATATTATGCCAAGTACTTAAAAATCTTTAGACACTATTGGCCCCTAGCTATTAGCCACTAATAACTGCTTTTCTGCATTGGATTGAGAATGAAGTAATCTCCCTGCAAATTAAAAAGCCTTGAAGGCAAATACAAATATACAGGAGCACATTCTATTCATGAATTTCCTGGGCTTATCCTGTCTTGTTGCCACATTCCCCAGTTTCTTTTTGCCATGACACTGTTTTTGGCCAAATTGAAAAGAAATTAATAATTGTGCAGTAGCAAGTATCTTGTCATGTTCATTTTTCTTTTTGTGGTCATGGTTTCTTTATGGTATCTCAGTAAAATATGACCTTCCCAAACACTGCCATCGGCAGCTAGATTGGAACAAAGCCCAGGCTCAAAAAAACATTAAGCATAACAAAAAAAACCCCTATATCCAAAAATGTGAAAGATGGTTATATCTTCCATGATGGATACCTCTGACATTTTTAGTGAATTATAATAGGTGTGCCAAGGGCATGTCACATGGTTTCCTGTTGCTTTTATCTTTCCACCCAGTGTCAAGGTAGTATAGTCCATTACAGTACACTATACCTTTATTCTTTCATAATAAGTGATGAAGACAATGACCCACTGTGACCAGGAAAGACCATTGTACTTCAAATAAACCAATGTGTTGGTGAATTTAGCTCTTCCTCTTGAAGTCTTCTGCTGAAGACTATAAACTTTGCAGGAGAGTGAAGTATAGAATTATGGATGTTTTCCAGAAGGTGCAGATGACAATGAAGGCAGAAGAGCTTGTGCTTGCACCTGTCATCAACACATACCTGGTGAAAAAGACAAGATTCTGAACTGTGACCGTATTCCTTTTCTTAAAAAACAAAAAAAAAAGGCTTTCACATAGATCAGATAGATGGTGGCTCTGAGTAGTCTAGATTAATCCACTAGTTTGCAGGCTCAACTCTACCCTTGAGCAAGCAGAGTGTAGACCCTCCTTCCCACCTCTTCCTATGTGTCTCCAGCATATCTGTTTCACAGTTGAGCAGGTCTGGCAACATGGTAGAGAGCCAATCAGCCCATATGACACTGTTATAATCCAGTACTAAGATACCAAGAGGAGGTGGAATGATATACATATAACAGATACATGCCTCATGGAAATTCTGCAATATATTTACCTGATCACCCTAAACATTTCCCAAACATTGGGATGGAATAAATAGTAACAAACTACCGGCAGGAACATTTTTTTTGCAATAAAAAAATATAAGGGAAAGACCACTAAAAAAGAACCCAACAAAAGCCCCAAATAAAATAAAGGGAATATTTGCAGAGGAGAAATAATTAATCCTTAGTATGAGACCAAACCTAATCACTCTGGGTGTTCATGGGAGCTGAAAAAATACATTCATTGTAAAGCTGTGGACTTCCCTACTGAAAGGGAACTCCAGTTAGAAGAGATAAAGTTTATCAATCCACCTGTTCCCTCTCCTACCACCTGGGGTTTTGCTTTGCAGGTGGGGGGAATCCACCCATTATCTCCTGACCAGCTGTCACCAGCACACTGACTTCTAAGTGGCTGTTCAATGTCAGCTATGCTTAGGACAACATGAAGGCTGGTGAAACCAAAGACAGAGAGAATGGTATTACTGTCCTGGTTTTAATTCCTACTGACTATTTCCTAGTGTTCCCTACAAGTTTAGATTCAGTGATAGACCTGAGTGCATTTACCTTGGATACTAAGGCAACTAGATGGGCTGAGAAGATGATCCAGACATGGTTAAAGGTACTGAGGTTCTGGATTGAACACAGAAGTCAAGGTAGGCTTCTGAGAATAAAGTTCACTCTGAGGTGAAATTTCCCTACAGCTGGCAAATAGAGAAAGCTGATCCCTCCTCAGAAACTGAACTCCTCATTTGGAGATGCAGGAAGTCATGACTGTCTCTTCCTATAGCATCCTTTCTAGAAAGCAGACATGAGGAAAGCTGTTCTTACAAAGAACCAGACAGGAATTGCTCTTACCAAGAGATATAGCTGATGGACACAGTGCTGTTTTTCAAGTGATAGTTTCAAGGTGGGAGCATTCATTCAGAACTGAGAGATACCACTGAGGTCTAGACTGCAAAACAAAGCATGGCATGGGACTTATCTGTCTCTGAGGCTGACTTGTGCAGACTGATCACATCCACATGACATACCACTTGGTTCTGCACCTCTCTTTGGCCAGCATATGTGTTCCTAAAGCCCTTTGTGGAACCTTTTCTTTTCACTTTTATATTTTGCCACTGGATATGCCCGAATAAATGCGGGAGTAAGTGGTACAACCCATCAGAGCAGTGTCTATAGCATAGTGTTATATATATAGTGTTTATAGCATGAGAATGATAATGTGGGCAAATGTGGTCTTGTCTAATCTTCACAGAAGGTGAGCAAGGCTATACTAACAGGCAAGTAGTGAGGGTTACTAGCAGTACCATTCTTGAGTTTGTTTCATGTGACAGTTTGAGCCCAGCTTGGTATTCTAGGTCTTTCTGTGTTTCCTTTCTCCCAGGAGAATCTCAACTGTGAACAATAAATGAGGGAGAAGACCCTCTACCTCTCAGGTACTTAGAGAGAGTTAAAAGTGCAAGGTTGACAGGATCTAAGTGCCTACCCTGGGGCAAGGGTGCCTGTGGCCCATGTCCCTCCCCACAGGCTCACAATATCTTAACAGTGAAGTGCCCTGGGTAAAATGCAGAGCTGCACGACTTGCTCTCTGCGTGCCTGAGGAAAGAATTGGGCTTACATCTGCTGATGAGTCTCTGATCATTTATCAAGCTTTTAGAAAAGAGAAACAGGGAGCCTATCCGTGTGAGCATGTGTATGAGCATGCATGGGTGTTGGTGGGGCTGTCCCAATAGCCACTGGTTTGAAGATATGCTGCTTACAGATGCATTTTCTGAAGAGCTTACTTCTCTCAATATGGGTATGTTTGAAGCCCATTTACTGGGTTGGCATCCTCCCACTTTAGGAAAAGTAATGACTAGCAGTTATATTCCAACAGTGTTTCAGGGGGCATTAGTGACTGAGCTGCTCTGTCTGGTGAAGTGCACACATGCGCAGAGAAGAGGCCTTGGCACCCAGGGAGCTTAAAAATCAAAAATGGAAGCATGTACAGAGCAAAAGTCTCCTAGAATGAGCAGGTGAATGATGTTTTTATTATTATTATTGCCATAATTTTTATCTCTGATTTGTTTCATGTCTTTTATTAGATGCATTTCTGACTTCTTGTGATTCCTGCATGTTGTGCTGAAATGGGATAGCCTTGGGTCTCAAAGCCATGAAAGGGGAAAATTACTTTCCCCACCGGTCAGGTATAGAACCCGGAACTAATTTTTAATTTCTTTGCTTTAATTAATACCTACTGCACCCTTTCTGGGAGTGGTGTGGTTTAGGATTATTAGGAAACTGGCCTTTGAATACAGACCCCTCTGACTCCTTTCCTCTGCAGATTAATTCTGTTATGTCAATATTTATGTTATAATCTCGGGAATCTCTGTATTTGTGTTTGGGAACTTATGCAGACTTTGATTGTCTGGGAGAAAATAGTCTGGTTTGTGTATGTAAAAGCTTTTTCAGGTCAGGCAGAAAAGAAGTAGGTCGAATTTTACATCCTCGAATTTTGATCTGAGGGATGGGAAAACAAAAATAAAAACATATCACATGACTTAATGCTTATGCTTTGAGACTTTTTTTCTACTAGAGTTATTCTGAGGACACTCACACAAATCCATATACGCAGATACCAGGGTAGTGACTAATAAACAAGCTCAGTTACATGAAATGGGGCACAACAAGTTCATTAACAGCCTTATGAGCTGGGTACTCATTTATTCTCACTTCCCTTTGTTTGCCTTAGAACTGCAGTACAAGTGAGGACAGTAAAAGGCAAAATAAGTCTCATATATTCAGCTGATACTGTGTGGAGTTGCTATCAGCACACAGAAGAATATACTCTATTTGTCTCATTACTATGCCTTATCAGTTCTAGGTCAAGCAGTATATCTGCTATGATTTTTTTGAAGATGGCCAATTATAGTTTTAATTAAATTAACTTAAAGATTTAATGACAAATTTTGCAGGGGAAGCCTTTCAGATCCTTTTTCCTTTACGAGTTGCAGCTTCTGAAATAAGATTGTGCAATTACACCATTTCTAGGTGAGATTCTTAATGGCAACAACAAAAGCAATAACATCCTGGACCTTTAATTGCCAGGTGTCTGTAAAATGGCTCTTCTCTGGGGAGCTGAAAGGAATGCAAAGGGAAGCATTAACTGGCTTGGCTGGCAGCCTAACCTGCAGTAGCTTTGCCTGTACTGTGGGAAAACTTACTGCAGTGTCACAGCCCTGTTACTATCAATTAGTGTCAATATGCACAAAGAACAGCAGATATAAGGTCAATGTTCTGGAAATACAACAAGCAAAATGATGTTTTGCAGCAAAGCTGAACTTCTACTTTGTATGTGAAAGAGGATTGAGGACAGGAAAAACAAAAGCAGATTAGTCATAACTTTTTTTTTCTTTTTTTTTTTTTTTTCCCCATATATGCTACTGCTTCAGATAGGTCATGGAAACTAATGAAGTCAGTGTTATGAGACGAAAGGAATCCCGTGGTGACCTGATATGAACTCATGGAAGCCTGATAGGAGGATTTGGCAAGGAATGTGGAGGACCTTTTTTTATCATCCAATGGCTTCTTTTAACAGCAACTCCTATCATGCTGTCAGCTGAGCAAATAAAATTGGCCCACTTCTCCCATCTCCCCTCCAGTATCTTCTAATATCAGAGAGCTGACTTGATTTTTGACTCCATTTGAAGGCTGCGCATGATTCTCCCCAGAGGAAAAGGGGGTCTGTTAACCACGAGAAGTGTTGCCCCACATACAGCATACAGACCTCCTTCTCAAAGACCTGAAGGGTAAGACAGGGCACACAGTACACCTGCCTGCACTGCAGGCAGCCTATTCTTTTCTGATAGCTGTGGTTAAAGCTTAGAAATAAGGACTGTTAACTATTAGCTCTTAGTTTATGTTTGTAACATCTCTGCATTTCTCCGTGCTATGCAGTTCTGCATGGGTGCAGTAGCAGAAGTAAACGAGGCAGCCCGTAGAAATTGAACCTCATGCATGTAACTATTCCATTTCACATTTGACACTGTTATCTGCCTCCCAAGGGTAACATGGACAACACTGACATATCCTTACTGCCACTATGTACTCGCGAAGACCAGAACAGAGCTTGCAAATTGGAGCACAGTTTAGTTAATATTGTTAATAGTCATTGCAATCAATTTTCTAGCTAAACTCATCAATATGACTGCAATGGCTGAAGCCTGGCTTAAGTTCCATCCCAGGCTACCAGTATTTATAGGTCTCTTGTCCTAGTATACTGCTACATTTATTTGCTTACCTTTCTTTAATTTGTTTATTTATGTGGAAATGACATTACGATGCAATTTTAATGGTATTGGGAAATTTTGCCCTGTCTAAGGACATATTACTCAGGTGTTTAGTGTGTGCAAATCAGAACCAGTCTATTATTAATCATAATTTTGTAGGCCTGCTTGGAAAATAATAGTGAAATTTATTGTTGTATTCCTGTACATAGTTCTAGATTATGTACAGTTCAGAGAACTCATGCGGTGCTCTCCCGCTGCTTAGAAACGTGACTCCTTGCTAGTGGTAGAAATAGTGCGGTATTATGCACAACTGCCTGAGGCGACTCTAAGAAATCCAACTTGAATACTGGGAGCAACCTAAGTTACTACAAAGTTCCTATTGCATTGAAATCATGGCTCATAATGCTGCTGGCATCTGAGTGGGTTCATTTGGAGCCATCCCCAGCATCTCCATATGACACTGTATTGCACCATCTAGACAAACCTGGGGGCCCAGGGACTTCAGTCATTGCTGGGCAGCAAACAGGGGTTTTAAAACCTGGCTTTTGAGGTTAGTTTTTTGGCTAAGCATCCAAAAACAATGCGATGTCCCTGATGAATTGCTTGGTTGCATGATATGCTGATGGTGTAAACTGGCGAAGATCCTTTCCAGGGGTGATGAAGTTATTGGTTTTGGTACATGTACTCTGGAATGACTCAGCCATAATTCCTTCTGATGACACCAGTTGCAATGCAATTCCTTTTGCAATCCTCACTCTCTTCAGTTTAGTTGTATCTTTGGCAGAAAACTTGCCCTTGAACAGTGATTATGCAAGAGCAGTACTGAAAGAGCAGGTCAGAAAATTCACCCATTAGTAAGACCTATTCTTTTATAGAAGTATTCTCTTAATCTGAATATAGCTATAGTAATTGCCTATAAACACAGCAGCTCTTTTCCTTTCAGGTATTCTGCTACATAAAGAAAACAGATGGGAGGGATTTTTGTTTGGTTGGTTGGTTTTGGGTTTTTTTTGCCATCCTGAGTAAAAATAACATATTTCAAGGAACAAAACAAAAGAAGTGCTGACCTATTCAAACCTGTGTCTTGGTGATTCCACTATATGGTAAAACACCTTCATACTTTCATGGTATTTTTCAAGTAGTGTCTGGTCTTCAATAGCCAGCTTTTAGCACCTGAGATACAGACCAAAATTCTTGCTTGTCTGCCTGCTTACATAGTCTTCAACATGATTTTTATCTAAAAAGAGGACCTGAGTTTCTCTAGATTTTATCAGTTCTCCTTCTGATTTGCCATTACTTTTTGCAAAAACACAATACAAAGCTACCACTTCAAATTGACAAATGGTAACCTGCGTACTCAAAGGTTTGTGCGTGTACACAACTGCAGTGGGGCAAACATACTCTGCCCTTATGTGTTCCACCGTTAAATATTTATGTAAAATGTTATTATTTTTAGGAGTGCTATTTCAACATGCTTGCCTGTTCTCTCCTGCTCAAATTGGAGGTCTGAATATCCTGTTTTGCATACCTCTTTTACCTGTTTCACACTGATATATGAAACATGACTGGGCAGCAAGAAGATGCAGATGAAGCTCTGGATTTAGCAGCATAAAAAACCTACATATCTGGGCCAGAATAATCATAGACAAAACTGACATAAATGAGCCAGAAACACCTTAAATAAACATTCTGTTTGTCTCCCTGCCCAAGAGAGTATCAGTTTTACCGATGGTACAGTTTATCTAATTTATTCTCAAAGACCCTCAAAACTGGAGGTTTCATGATCATCCCACATAATCTATTTCAATGTTTCACTGCTTTTACCATTGGGCAGCTCTTCTTGATATCTTAAATGAAGTTCTCTTGCTGAAATTTAAAACCATTGTGTTTGATCATAACAGCATGGACATGGAACTTGTTGTCTGGGCCAGCAGACTTTAAAGTAATTGAAGATAACTGGTAAGATTTTGGTCTCTCTTCCCTTATCTAGGCTAAATGAACCTAGTTCTTTCAATTTTTCCTTCTAAGCTTTGTTTTCCAATCAATTATTCATTCTTGTTGGTTTCTTCCTCATGACCTTCAGTTGCTCCACCACTCTCTTGAATTGCTTTTTCCAGTCCTGGGCAGAAGACTTCAAGCAAGACCTTGCCAGTACTAATCTTCCCTCATCTTAGAGATAGCACTCATGTTTGTCTGATTTTGTTTTGCAACAGTATGACAGTTGATTCAAGGTCAAGTGGTAACTCAAACGCAATTTCTACGACCTCTCATAAAGACAGTTTATTCATCCCTTCCTGGCTTATCTAGATTATTTCTTTCAACAGTTCTTACAGGGATGCCATTTTTCTTCCCAGATCATTTCTTCAAATAACCAAAATGATTTTTAATTCTGGTCCTATCTTTCAAAAGTGCTTTCACATCTTTCCCGTCTGATTTTATCTGAAGATCTAATAAACCTATTTTTTTTTCTATTATTTGGGATATTTTTTTAGTGGCAATATCAAGTATCAGGCCTAAGCTTCACAAAATACATTGTTACATTTAAAGATGAAAATGAAGGCAAGAGAACAATCTCTGATAATTTATAAATTGAGCCAATTTACTTCTGTCCACCCTGACACAAAAGGACTACCGGTGATCAGATGATCACAGGTGTAACTTGGCTTTTCACTTTCTTGTGAGGCAGTGTGATCAGCTGTTACTCCAGGTATGTGATGGAATCCAGTGTATGTTTTTTCAGGGAAGGAGCAAATCGTATGCATTGGGATACTATTCTGTCCAGATATTACATTATATTCCATGTATTAAGTAGTCCTCTATTAAATATTTCAAATATTAAATACTATATTCATATATAACTATTATATTCATTATATCATTCTGTGGTTTTGTGGTATTAAGTACAGCTTGTGATATAGTGACACAGAAGTTGAAGAAGTCAACATTCGAAAATTAAATGAAAGAGCATGAAGGATGCTTCTTGAGCATGCGTAAAGAGAAATTTTCTTTACAAAATTTGGAGTACCTTGACTGCAGATTGAGGTTAAAATAAGAATATATACTGAATGGTGGACAGAGGTCCAACCCTGAATGTCAGATGTTAGAGACAACAGGGAAATCAGAAGGACGGTAAAGTGATCTATAAAGGGATTGTGGTTTTCTCTTTCATAAGGCAAAAGGAAAGAAGGCCTCATTAGTTTTTGCCTAAGGAAGGAAAGGTTTAGCAGTAAGGATATATCTGAGCAATGGAGCTATACAGAAAGCTGGACAGAAAGAAGTCACAGATTGTTAAGTAGACTTGAGAGATGCCTTTAAAGATGTTTGAAAAGATAGCAATGACAGACAAAAATTCAACCAGTGATTATCCAGTGTCTCACACACATAAAATTATTTACTTTGTGAATAAAAAAGAAAACAAAAAAGTGATAAGCAGTTGTTTAATATTTTTGAAACCCATTCCAGACCCACTGAAATCAACGGAAAAGGTACATTGACTTCATGTGGTTTGGAATAAATCCCTTAGTGTGCCACTGAAATGTTACAGGATAAATGATGTAATTTTATTAAAGCAAATTTGATTTATCCTAGGGGTCTGTTATATCAAATATACATTCATTCTTTCATTTACTCATCCTTCTTTTCATTCATTCAAATGGGATCTCAGTGTGCTGTGAACAGTGTGCTTACTGGAAAGAGACAGGAAATGTGCACTGTGAAGAAGAGCATTTGCTAACAAGAAATATGGTTTCAAAAAGTATTTCTTCTAGCACATATTTTTAAATACCTTTCATAATTATGAAACTTGCAAGGAAAAAAAAAAACTGAAAAAAAAAAATTCCCCACACACCATGAGGGGGACCCTCCTTATATTCCATTAGGTTTGTGGTTCCTATCTGATGAAAACAGCACTGAGCTGGAACAAACAATGCGTCAAGGCTGATTATGTAACACAAGATGAAGAAATATTTCTCAACCCAATGCCAGGAAAGCTACAGGCAATTCTGGAAGTCACATGCTTTCTGGTGGGACTTTTTTTGCATTTCTGTTTTTGTATCTTGTACAAAAGGGTAGCCCTATTTCGGAAGTCAAGTTGCAGGAGGAAACAGCCAATAGAAAGGATCTTTTCTGTTTGTGAATTCCGGTTGAACCACAATGAGCACATTCTTCCTTCTCTCTTTTGTGTGTGTGTTTGGAGTTTTGTTCTTGTAGTAGTGAAAGTTAAACGGATAGAAAGGGATCAATGAAGACATTGTTGAAATGACCTCTGGTGACCATCAGAAAACACACGAGGGCCAGTAGATGGACGCTGCCCTATCTAGCGATAACTGTAGTGTATGGTATCTACTCGGGTAATTATTGTATAGTGGATCTTTACTGTTATGTTTTGCTTGTAGTGCCATTAAAGAGCAAACATCAGTGAGGGACTAAACACTGTATCCTAAGAAAACAGTGGATAAATGTCTGGAGGAAAAAAAATAAGACAATAAACCAACACAAAGCAAAGCAAACCAAAGCAAAGAAAGGATTTTGCATAGTAGCATATTATATGTGTGAAAAGCAGTAACAAATTGATGAGAGCTATGAAAAGTTTAAGTGCAATTTAAAAGAGATTTCTGTGACCATTGTGCCAGTTTCAGCTGTCCCAAGCTGGCAAGAACATGTCTGCATGAGGAAGGCAGGGGCTGAACAAATCCTAAACTTCAGAGCAAAATTCAATCAGTCCACAAGGCTGGCAGAACTATCATAATAAGCAGTTCTGTCTAAATGCATAATCTGGAACAGTGTAAGACACTGCTGCAATATGGAGCAATACCTATGAAAATTGCTTTCAAAACAAAGATCCTTTTATACTAGGATGCGTCTGCGGATTTTTATGTTGATAATTTCAAAATTTTTGCACAATTATCACTAACTTCACTCTGTGAAAGGCTTAATTAAGTTGCCTGAAAATATTTTCATAAGCCATCAGTGATGTCAGTGACAGCTGGATGTGTCTTAAGACTCATAAGAGACAATCTTCTAAAAAAGGATAGCCTGATGCAAAAGGAACAATACTGTACCCTCATGCTCTGGTAGCTAATTCCCACTTGAAGCACAGAATTCAAATTACAAAGGAAAACACCTGTATTTAGGCATCTAGGCACCCACTTGGATGCCTAAGTTTGTTTAATCACTCTTAAATTTCTTTTGACAGCAGTGACCACTTCTCAAGAAGTTTAGACATTTATTTAATATCTGCACAACTGCATTTTGATGACTGCATTTGAGGACTAGATCCTACCTCAAGATTCAAATCCTGCTAGTATTTCAGATGTTCAAGTATAGCTTAGCCATCAAAACATCTAATTCCTATAGAAGTGGCAAACTACTGTGTTGAAAACAGTTACGGTGAGTGAAAACTTTGGGACAACACTTGAAAAAAGCCTATTATTATCTATTTCTCTCTTGGGAGCTCTTTAGATGCTACAAAATAAACAGTAAATGTTAAGTGTCAGAGAGCTATTTCAAATTTGCACCTTAACCCAACTTCATTTGCCAAGTAGGTAAATAAGATTAATTAGTTGGAGGATTAAGTTTTGTGTTGTGGAAGTGAAAAAAATTGTCTAATTGCGTGAATCACTGGTAGTATCTAGCAAAAGCCTTTACTCATTCCTGTGAATATATCAGGTGATCAGGAGAAACAAAGACGATGAAAGGACAGGCAGAAGAGGAGTTTCCTCTCTCCTGATCAGGAATCCGCTACGGATACTATAGTGTTTTGTCTCCTTACTTTCACTAATGTCACTTTCTCTTCTCAGAAAATGATAGAGCACAACAGAGAAGCAACTTCTCTCTCCCTTATCCCCAGGAGAAAAAAAAAAAGGAGAAGGAAAAATATATCTTTTTTAGAAAATATCTTTCTTCTCGTCCTCCTATGAAATAACCTGGGATGTTGAAAAAAACCCCACAAGATTAAAATGATCTTTCTCTTCTCTTCTATTGAACTTTAAAACAGATGGTATTTTATATTCAGGAGCAGTAAGAATTTTATAGAAAGGTAAATAGAATAGAATTTTATAGAAAGGTAATTTTCTCCTTGTTTTTCTTCTTTTGGTTAACTGTCCTTTATTTATCATTATTGAGGAGACTGATACCAAAAGATATATGCATTGTCTTTTATCACTTTAAATTTAAATATACACAACCACAGCCTGGCTACAATCCCACAAACTATTCAAAAGATATGATTCAAGTATATTATGTATCTTTCCATTTTGCAAGACATTCAAACAGCTTTTGTATTTCAGTTTTTTTCTTCCACAGCTGATGATCCAGTGACTCAGGGAGCAATGGCCACCACCAGAGAGACTTCCCTGACTTCACAGGCTTCTTACAAACATGACCACATCAATAAAAAGAATAATTGAAAAAATAGCCAGAAGGATGTTTTAAATATTCTTGATTGATGAATGGATGAGGCTGTTACATTTTTTTACCTAAATCTGAGCATGTTCATATTCTGAGGACTTCAAGGCTGTTAACACTGTCCCAAAGATCAGACAAACTAGGTCAAAGTCATGTGTTCAATGTATGGACCACTTGGTGGATAAGGAACTGGCTGGATGGCTGCACTCAAAGGGTTGTGGTCAACGGATCAATGTCCAAGTGGTGGCTGGTGACAAGTGGTGTCCCACAAGGGTCAGTACTAGGACCTGTGCCATTTAACATCTTTGTCAGAGACATGGACAGTGGTATTGAATGCACCCTCAGCAAGTTTGCTGATGACACCAAACATGTTGGCGTGGTTGACACACTGGAGGGAAGGGATGCCATCCAGAGGGACATGGACAGACTTCAGAGGTGGGCGATTGCAAATAGCATGAAGTTCAACCAAGCCAAGTGCAAGGTCCTGCACTTGGGACGTGGCAATCCCAGGCACAAATACAGGCTGGGCAGAGAGAGGCTGGAGAGCAGCCCTGAGGAGAAGGACTTGGGAGTGCTCATGGATGAAAAGCTCAACATGAGCCGGCAGTGTGCGCTGGCAGCCCAGAAAGCCAACCCTATCCTGGGCTGCACCAAGAGAAGCGTGATCAGCGGGTTGCAAGAGGTGATTCTGCCCCTCTACTCTGCGCTCGTGAGACCCCACCTGGAGTCCTGTGTCCAGCTCTGGAGTCCTTAACTTAGAAAGGACATGGAACTGTTGGAACTGGTCCAGTGGAGGGCCATGAAGATGATTAGAGGGATGGAGCACCTCTCCTATGAAGACAGACTGAGAGAGCTGGGGCTGTTCAGCCTGGAAAAGAGAAGGCTCCGGGGAGACCTTCTAGCAGCCATCCAGTATCTGAAGGGAGCCCACAGGAGAGCAGGAGAAGGACTCTTTGTCAGGAAGTGTAGTGATAGGACAAGAGGTAATGGTTTTAAACTGGAAGAAGGAAGATTTAGATTGGCTATTAGGAAGAAATTCTTTCCTGTGAGGGTGGTGAGGCACTGGAACAGGTTGCCCAGAGAAGTTATGGATGCCCCATCCATGGAGGTGTTCAAGGCCAGGCTGGATGGGGCTTTGAGCAACTTGGTCTAGTGGGAGTTGTCCCTGCCCATGGCAGTGGGGTTGGAACTTGATGATCTTCAAGGTCCCTTCCAACTCTAACCATTCTATTAAATTCTTCTCTCAGTTATACTGTTATACAGGACTTCTCTATTGAATTCAGGAAATTTACAGACAGATGTAAAGTGAGACAGGATCTCAACCACAGAATATTAAAACTCTAGATTAAATGTTCTTTTGCATATTTTAAGTGCCAGTGCATATTAGCAAATATAATATTTATGTAATATTTTCTTTTAATATTCATTTCAAATATACCATTTGGTACTTGGTATACCAAACTAAGTTTTAGGAATGAATTATTATCATTATTATCATTATTTACCAATGAATTATCTCTTAACAGGAATAGTGCCTCTAGAAAATCTTCAAAAATGTCTTCTTGCAACCCTGTGGCCCTGTGGTTATTGGGATAGCAATTAACTGCTTTTGTGAGAAGAAGGATAGAGATGATATATAGTCTAAATTTGTGTGAGAATAAGAAAGGACAGAGAGGAAATATAGCCTACATTTGTACCATGTATTTTCTGCTTCACACAAAAGGTTATTCAGATCAGTAGCATGCCTAAAAGGGCATCACAGTGGAGCACTGAGAGTCTGGCCACACTATACTCTGAGCACAGGATCTGTCTTACAGTTTCTGTGGGTAAAAGTTAAAGATGTTTTTTAAGAAGTTAATTACTATCACTTTTCCTTCTGCTTTACCCCATATTCAGATAATTTGAAACACTCTAAGTAGATATTAGCGTGTTTTACCCTGTGTCTTCAGGAAAATCTAATGAGAGGAACCAGCTGACAGTAAAACATTATTGTTATTTATGTTCTAAAATGGAGTACATTTCAGTTTGTCCTAGGGATTTTATGTACACTTGAGGAAAAATCCTTGTTTGCCATTCGCAATAGTTCAGGATAGCAAAGTGAGAAATCCCCATTTTGTAGAGAGGAACCAAAGCAGTTGAAAAAAACTTCACTGAAGCAGCAATTGAGGCCAGATCACAGTTCACATACAAGGTAAAAGACCTTGACAGCAGTCGTCTTCCAACTAGAAAAATATAAGTGTGCTGTCACAGAACACTTCCTGCACAGTGGCGTTGAGCGTGAACTCAGGTCTTCTTTGAAGATAAGTACGTGAACTTGTTGCTTATTTTCTTAATGATGGCAATAGGGACTTCCTCTGCAGAAAATAGGGGATGTGTCAGGTAGAAGAGATATGATTTAGTCTACTTTATCTTTGCCTCTGCATTTGCTTTCTACATACCGATTTATCTTTCTCAGAGAGAGAGTATTCCAAATTTACATCAGATTAACATAGTTCTCCTGTACTGCTTTTATTTAAAACGCAATATAGACAAGTGTTTCTTCGTCTGCGCCCAAATATGGAATTCCCCCAGAACTACCCTGGCTTGAAGCCCAGGATGAACAAAATTCAAATCAAAGTCAATGAACGTGATGATTTCATCGCTGTAATTTCCTGACTCGTAGGAATGGCCTGTATTTTCTGAAAAGTCACTTACCTTTGAGGCTTCAGGGTCGAGTACTCTTCAGTGCTTGCTACCTAGTGGAATTTCCAACCTAGTTTTAAGTTTCCAGGTAAGCAAAGAGAATTCAACACCTGAGAAGCCAGTGGTCTGGAAAGGGTTTCAGTTTTAACCACTATTTGAATACTGTGCTCATTTCACTCTCACAATGGGGAAAACCATTCATCACAACTTTTCATTATTTCTTCTGTATGCAGGTGAATAAAAAAAGTAAAATCATATGCAGTGATAAAAGTTACATTATACACCTGGAATTCTACTCTAATGCCTACTTTTATTTGCTCCCAATTCTAAATAAATTAGTGGCAAAGACTATTTTCTGTCTTGTAAGAAAGCATACGTCTCTGACTTCTTGTGGATCTTAAATTCTAAGTACCGTCCTCACATTATTCAGTTTCACATAAAAGTGAAAAAAAAATTCCGCCATGATTTCCATTTTTTTTTACTTCTTAAACATGCCAATATATCAAAACCAGACAGATAGTGAAAGTCTTCTTTTCCAAGTCCTCTATTGATCACCCAGAAGCAGATAAAATGGAATTCAGACTTCTCCCTGAGGAAGAACAGATGCATTCAAAATCTCTCACTTCGGCTAATAGTTTGCTATGCCAGAATGAAATCAGAAAAATGACTGAATTTATTTGTCCTTTCAAGGACATGTTCCTGCACACAGCATGATCTGTGACCTGTAGTAAATCAAACATGCATAACTATGAACTAACTTACTACTTTTGTATGCTGCCTCCCTCCAATTAAACAGATGTATGGTTTATCTCAGTAAAAATTGTCCTTCAACCAGCAGTTGCCATTCTTCTTTTTCTTTAGGCTAGAAATCCCCACCCCCCAATGGTAAAATACATCACTGCATTTTCCTAGGGTAAAATACATTTTTACATTATTTTCTCCTTAGTTATTTCTTTGATGGTTAATCTTACTGCATTTCTTATGAAATGGAGGGCACAAGCTGGCCATTGAATGAAGCAGATATGGAGTCTGAACTGGACACAAAGAATATTTAGGATAAACAGATCTGCTTCCATCTTGATTTTGCACCAGCCAGAACTAACACTGAAAAAAATGGGGTAGGAATTCAGAAGGGGGAGGGAGGATTGAACATGTTGTTAAAATGTGTTTTTGTGTTTATATATATGAAGCAAAATGATATTTGTGCAGGTACAAATATTTTTTACCATTTTCTGCTTTGTAGGTGCACCACTTCCAAACATGACCATTCATTTAACGTTGCTTCATTCTCTACAGTTTTGATCAATGATACGCTGCACTTCAAATCTCCAAGGCATGTCACAAACACTGTTCTTCAGAAGAGAATGGGGAAAAAAGAGAAAGCTGTATCTAAAAATTGATGAGGAATGGAATTTGGGAAAAAAAAATAAAGGGAAGCTTTATCCAGGAATCTCAACATATTTAAAGAAGTCAGGCACATTCTTCACAAGTATTGCTTGTATGTATGAAGGCCATTACAGTCAACATAGGACATTCAAATCATGTTCTTATTTATATAGTACTGTATTGTATGAACCCTGAATGTATTAGTTCAAGGCTAACAAAGCTCTCAGTGGTTTATGTTTGAATTTGATTTATGTATACAAGGAAAAGTTTATTTCTTCTATGAAAACACATGAGAAGTTTCTCAGAGGGTTTTCTGTGACCAGGGCACTCTAGGCCACCATGGCATCATCTGTAAATGCCTGTGCTGCAGATGCCTGCTTTAGTTACACTCCACAACCTACACTTTTGAAAAATGAAACATTTTCTCAGGTCCAAAGGGAGCTATAAAAAATTTTCTGAAAAGAGAATTCTCTAAAAAGGGGAAAGGAGAGTGAAATCTGATGGACAGATGGGAACACATACAATGCTAATATAGTGAACAATAATAAACAAGATGTGATGGATTTCACACAGTTAATTTCCTCCTCAGCATCTATGAAAAAAAAAAGAG
Source organism: Pedionomus torquatus (assembly GCA_013398155.1). NCBI lineage: Eukaryota > Metazoa > Chordata > Aves > Charadriiformes > Pedionomidae > Pedionomus > Pedionomus torquatus. Next base: position 200,916 of record VZRU01015222.1, read on the forward strand.
ACATCTTTTACAGCTTTTAGTAGTCCAGTTGAATGAGACAAGGAGCTCTGACTTTGACAGTGCCAGGTTAAAGGGCTCTCTTTTTTCTCCCCTCTCACCGCAACAGTGGCAGCAGCAAGTCAGAGCTTTGCCAGGCTGCTTCTGTTTTCTGTTCTCCCCCATGCAGCCAGAGTTATTATTAGCTTCCAAGGCTCATGTATGAGGAGATGTGCCCGCCTCTCACACTGGCCCAGGGCTCTGCACCGCTTGTGTATGTTACTTGGGTTGTGCTTGGTGCTGGAGCAGCCCTTCCTCTTATCTCCCAGGAAAAGCAGAGGCATCAGATGGCTGTCCCTGCAGCTGCAGTGTGCTGGCTGGGTTATGCTGAATAGGGTAAAATTCATCTCAGCACAGGGAAACATTGCATACCTCAACAGAGCCGCAAGACTGAAGAAATGAAAAGCAGACACGAGGCGAGGTTGTTATGGCAAGCGCCAGAAAATTTCGATCTGTGTCCAGAGAAAGGAACCTTAGAAAGGACTGGCAACGGGAAATTGGAAAATGAGAGAAGGGGAGAAATGCCTGCCCTTTTTCACTTTCTCCAGCAACAGAGGGGAAGAGTGAGGTAGGGTTAGGAGAAGAGTTGGTGAACAGGGAAAAGTTATTCCTTCAAACTCAGTTTTACAACTGGCATCAGGCCCCAAACCAGTGAGAGTCCTTGTTTTTCTAGGTCTCGTCGTCTTGCTGGCAGGTGAAGGGCAGCCAGAGCTGCCACGTGTCACAAATAACACATGGCACCTGAACATCTGTCATGCCTCCTCACAGCTCAGGTAGAAGGTCACTCACTGTACTCCCAGGGAGCAGCACTATTTGTCTCACAGGAACACGCTGCAGGCCGAAAGTCAAGCAATCACAGGCTCCAGGCTCGGTTGACTGTTGTTAATAATTCCTTGTAGTTCACAACCTTTGTAACCTGCCTGGGCTTCATTTCCCTAACCAACCCAGCAGGCAGCTATCAGGAGATGTGTGAAAACAGAGATAATACTAATATATAATTAAACAAGTAGCCACAGGCTTAAGAAAGGTAGACCTTTTAAGTTTTAAAGGGTACTTGTTCAGGTTTGTCATTGTGATTGAGGACACCGTGCAGCACTGACTGGTGTGGCACACTGGAATCCCTCCAGCCTCATCCACAGCTCAGCAGCAACCTTCTGAGCTCAGGAAAAGCAGTGTACCCAGTGTGGCTTCTCAGAATAACCAGACCCATACAAATGAAACAAACCCAAGATAGCCTCAGCTGTCAGTAAAACTGAGAATCCTAGAAAACCAGGAAAATGCTTACTGTACTAGTCAGGGACCCATTGGGCAAGCCAAGGAAGATCAAATATTTTGGGGTTCCTCTTTTCTTAAGAGGCTATCATCTGCTGGGGGGAAAAAAGCCATAAACAACAATAACCAAGTTGCTGACTCTTTGGTTCAGCTTGATTGCGATCTCTGCTCACTTTGTTTTCAGTGGAGTGTGCTGTAGCTGCAACCACTCAGCAATAGAAAAGAATGCATGTATTAATTGCTAAGCTGTATTAAGAGTTTAAGTAAACGATAAGTTTGGAATTTCCTTTAATGGCTTATTTACTATATTACAGTAGTGTTTTGAACTATGTACTGAACTTTTAGATCTGTCATAAGACTTTTCTTACTTTGCCTGGAGACACATAACATGTCAGCCTTCTGCCGTGAGCTATTTTGCTGTGCAGTATTGGGGATTTATTCACTTTCACTCCAATCAGCACAGATGGGATTGTGCTTACAGAACAATTTTGTTTTCAGTAAGCAAGAAAGAAAGTTTCAGTTAGGAAACAAACACGGGTTTCCTGGAGTGAGACAAATTTTACGCCATGAAATCTTCTTAAAGCAAATGAAAGTCTTAATTTTCCTGTACCTTAAAAAGAACAAAGATGAATTATGAGATTTGCAGTAAGAGTTGCAATAGTACTTGTGAAGTAGCACCTGTGAAGACATAAGGGCAAGGTATACAGAAAGCTGATATTCTTAGAAAATATGGACAAGCTTTTAGACATTAAAGCACTTCTTCAGTCAGAAGACTTTTCTGGAGTTTTTAATACATTGAGATGCCTTTACTAAACTCTGACACAGAAAATACCATGCAGAGAAATTTCTGTAAAAACTGTTGTGGACCGACAAGAATTACATAGGAGGTGCCATTGTCTCAGTGGACTATGCAGTGGGATTTGGGCTATGGCAGAGACGGTGCGATGTATGTGTGACAGCATTTTTGACCTTTAAATATTAGTTTTGCCTCAGCATAACTTGTATTTTTGCATGGTGGCTTCAGGAGAGGTTACTGTAGTCAAATAGTAATGCAAGGGAGGCACTGCAACTTAAGCAATAACAGTTCATTAACTAGCTGGAGTCACCCTGCTACTCTGACCTGTTTGGTAACCAAACAACTCTGGATAGCTTGAAAGCCTCATTCTACAGCTACACTTACACAAACTAGGTTGCCCAAATGTTGTAATGCAAGTGTGATAAATCAAGCTGAATTTTAAGCTCTGTAAGTGGATATCATAGATGATATTGATCAACTTCAATTTAGTAGTGATAGACATATTAATTCATCCCAAAACTCTGCCTAATTTGACTTTAAAGTTAAAGTAACTATAGAAAAGAGAAATCTCAAAAGAAAGTAAAGCTCAGCAGAAGGGACTGTCATACCTTATCACTTCAACAAACTCCAAGCTATTTCAATAAAATAAGACCTATTTCATTAAAAAGAACCTGTTTATTAGCTAGGCTAAGAGTCTTCCAACTTAACTTTAAACATCTAAAAGATGGACGTTTCAGTTTGAGCAAGTAATTTTGGCTTTTCCTTATAGTAAGAAGCCTGTATTGCCGCAAGGTGATTCATGTGACCTGTCTTCCAATTCCTATCTGAACATGAGATGAATCTGTCTCTGCGTATTTCTTCTCATTGACTATAAAGAGAGTTTAGGGCGCATAGTTCAGTCTTAGATGTTTAAGTTTTAGATGTGTAAGTTATGGTAGACTAAATCTTATCCTTCCTCTGTCTTCCTGCCTATATTATATCTTTCATTACATTTTCTTCTGTATTCACTTAGTCTCAGCAGTGAAATTTCCTTAACCTATCTTGGGAATTGATTCTGTAGTATGCAGATCAGAAGTCACATATCTTACCCTGATAATCAATAATATCAAATTGCTTTGACAGATTATCTCAGAATAAAATGTCTTAAAACATTTAGCTGTCACTGACTTCTTCTGGTTCTCTCCTTTTCTTCTCTTTCTTTGTTAGTCTCCTTTTCTATGCAATTATTGTGTAATAGGACACTAAATTAAAACATTTAAATATTATCAAGCCAAGCATGTAATGATTGGGAAAATACATAATATTATATGCAAATATGTATATTATATTATACGTAAATACGTATATTATATATGTAAATATGTATATAATATAATATGTATATATGTAATATTATACATAAATACGTAATATACATAAATACGTAGTAACAAAGATTTCAGTAGTGCAATAACTGCAGTAAATACTTTGTTAATTTTCGCACCTCACTTCTTGGGCCTTGGCATTAATATTTGGGAGGCTGTGCTGGGGGATGGAAGAGGAGCTCAGTTCTGCTTGTTGAATCTTTGAATTTTGTATTTTGTTTGAACAAGAAACCAAGGCAATAGTTACTTTGGAAGCACTGAAATAGCAAAAAACGTGAACAAGAAAGTATGCATAGCAAATAAAATGGTTGATTGTCACATAATCCATAATGATCTAGAATATCATTACTCGTAACATTTGCTGAAAAACTTCCCACTGACAGTGCTTACCCGACTGCCTGACTTCTGGCCTTATTTTACAAATCACTGCAACACAAAACAGCATAGGGCACACAACTTCATCAAACATATTCTTCCTTCTGTTGTTACTGTTACCTTAATATAAAAGCTTAAAATATGTAATGTCAGAAATGAAAGTAGCATTTTTCAGTTTTACTGCATTTGCTTTTTGGCAAGTATGTTATTTTATTATATGTGAAACATATTTATTATATGTGTGTATTGTATAACTTTCCACATTTCTGTACAGCATGTGTTACTTTAGGATTTGTTAATGACACGGTAATTGCTGTGTTTTTCTGAGCTGGATTATCATAACCTGTCCGAGCTCTACAGAAAGACTGGCTAATACAAGTTCCCATTGGGAAAACAAACAGAATGGAAGACAAAAAAGAAAACCAAACTGCAACGACAGAAAATGATGACTATCATTCCAAAATTACTTACAAAATGCCAGAAATGGTTGAAATCCATGTGGAAATATTACATTATATGCAGGGAAATTTAGCTGCATTTTTTGTTCTGTTTCCAGTCTGCTTAGTCCAATTTCTCAATAACAGCTACTGCAAACCTCAAACAGGATCACACAAAGTTTGTTCTCAGACATATGCACCTAGAAAGCTAATAAAATGCAGGCTCATTTGAAGTCTATAGAAAAACTGCTGGGAAAACTGCAGGTAGCTGAGGAAAGTGGCAGGGACTGCAGTGCTCTGTGGTACATCCCCACTATATTCTGTTTTGGACAGAAGATGATGTTTCTGCTTCACAGTTAATTTGGAGGTTTGGAATTTGCAGGACTGAAAGAAAATATTTGGATTACAGCCACAATATCTACTTGTACCAAAACATAGGTCATAGACTTTTTATTCAGAAATCTCATTGAAAGCGTCTTCAAAATCTGTTCAGCTCCACCAATGATTCAGCTTCAATAAAACAACACCTTTCAAGAAAAATACATTTTGTCAAAAAACGCCTGACCAACTCTGCCCTGTGTTTAGAGAGGCCATTTAAAAATAGGTTTAAAGGCACTTTTAGAATTGCAAATTAGGGGAAATCTATTTACTTGAGAAGTGTAGGTCCATAAATAATGCTGAACTTCTATCTTCATCTAGCAACAACTGGTATTTCTGACAAGTTGCAATTACTTTTCAAGGACAAAAGCTGCATGTGACTTTTCAGGACAAACCCTTCAATTCCTGCTCAGAACTCAGCAACCTTTCTGTTACTGACCTCTGCTACAGAGTTATCTGACTTTTTTTTTTTTCTCCAGCTACCTGACCTTTTGTAGGAAAAAAAAAATAATCCTAACATACAAGAAATGTACTACAAAGAGAATAGCTTATAGCACTGCCCATAAAGCAGCTTTCTGCTATCGTTTTGTCTCTCTGCTGTTTGCCTGTTTTCTCCCTGTCCTCCTCTGCCTACTAACATTTGTGATAATTACTTTCTTGTGTTATGTTTCCAGAATTCCAGAAAAATTCTCCTCTGGACAATATCCTTGTATTTTTACATACCTGAAAACTGTCTTGCTCATCGCTGGAGCTTTAATAGTAACAGAGAGGACTTGACATAATCAGCAGGATTTCAAACTGGCTTTGCAGAAAAACGGGGATTGTCTCTGGGGCAAATTCACAAGGAGTAAAAATGCAAAAGTTTCCTAGTTGAGTGAGATTGTTTTGTGAGACCCCTGTTCTCAAAAAATGGACTGCAGAGTGAATGAAGAGAAATAGACATTTCTGCCTCTGACAGTACTAACCAGGCAGCTTTGGTTTATACAGTGTTAATTAACTCATTTGAAAAACACATGACCATAAACCCCTCAACTTTTATTGTGAATTTTTAATACTAAAGCATTCTATCATAGTTTACGCTAGTTCAGATTACGAAAATTATAGGTGGCTTTGCTAAATAAAAGTCATCAGGTTATGAAGACACATTAATAAGGAAATCTCTCTGATGTCTGTCAAAATGAGAAGGTCGTGTAACACTGAAGCTAAACTGTGCACCCTGAGAACCTTCCATGAAGGTTTGAAATCAGGTCTTTTTAGCCACAATTAAATAAGATTGCATACTTCTTTAAGTAAGCAAGTGCATGCTAAGTGCTTATGAGAGAGTGTGAAAAAGGCTGATTTTAAGAAATTAATTTTAGGGGATTAAATAGTTTTATCTGAAAATAATTCCAGATTTAGACTAATAGGAGCTGAAGAAACTATCTTCTCAGACAGTGTATGTTTGAATTTAGGAAGCCTAAAGCACTTTTTGCCATGCTGTTGTCAGACCTTAAAGGTACAAAAATCCTCCACATGACTTCTTTTTCTGAGGTGCCTTGAAACAGGTCTGATTTTTAGCTCATTTTCTCTTCAACATGCTGTGAAAATAAAACTGGAGTAGTGGTTTATGTGTTACAGTCTCCCTAGGAGAAATGCAGGCCATGAGGAAAGCACAGCTATCAGATATTTGAAATTCCCTTTAGGTAATCCCCTTCACAACTAAGTCCCAGGAGACAGGATCTTCCAGATACACAACATACTGACCATTGGACTGCCGTGAGATTGCTGGCATTTCAAACCTGTGGTATATGAGCACAAGAAGCCATGATAAATAATTCAGACAGTGCCAATTTTGAATGGTTGAAAAGTCTCAAAATATAAAGTACTTTGAATGTTTTGGACCCGACAAAGCAGAAATCCCCAAACCTTTGTTTTCTGGCATAATTTTCAATAAATTCTAACTAGAGAAGATGTATTGATAGGTGATAACGCAAGAAATATTCAGGGAAAGAGCACAATGTTAGAACTGGATTGATTAATGAAATTGACAACACAGAAGTAATAAAAAATAATAAATCTACTTTTTCTGACAGAGAAGTTCATACCTTCAACTCAATTTTTTTGTGCAGCCTACACATATGATTTCAGAAGGAAGGTTTTTGTGTGCTACCATAGGATGTAATTCTCTGAAAGAGAGGGATGGATACAGAAATGTGAAAATAAAATAAAATCTGTATTACAGGTAATTGTATGTCATATTTTTCTTTATTCCCATTTGAGAATCTTTAAAAGCACTTTAGAGTGGTTAATACTTTGTCTCCACTGACCGGTGTTGAGCTCGCTCAAGATTTATGATCAAATATAGTGTTTTTCAGAATCAATAATTTGCTGGTCTGAAAGGATTTCCTCAGACATGTACAGCTAGGAGGCTGCCTGAAGATGCTCAACACTTTTCTGCTCTGCAGCAAAGGGCCATGGGGGATTTTATCACCAGGTCAATTGCTCACGGGTGGATGGAGTTTTCAGGTCTTGCACAATTACTTTGGTCATCATTTTTCCGTAGCCAAGAAGGAAAAAGAAATCAAAATGTCTCAGCAAGTTTATTCAGTATTGGGGTCAAATTCGTATTATAAATTGTTGTAACTGTTTGCTTCAAGAAAATGGTGTTGATTTACCTCAGCTGAGTACACTTTGCTGGATGGCTTCTGTCTCCTTGCTCTCGCTTGTCAGATACCATGTTGTAGAATAACACAGCATTTTGTATTATCTTTGGAACTTCTGAGGAATTTACAATTTTCATTGAAATATTTACTACTAGACAATACCACAGTTTGCTTATTGCTATTCATTTGCCAAGTTAGAGTCAGCCAGTGGTTGGAACCACAGCGACAGGGTGTCCAGGAAGTCCACAGGTGGCAGAGGGGAGCAAGACAGCAGCAGTGCAACAGTGTGAGACCTCCCCTGTCCTCCCAATGCCAATGCTGACCCGACAGAAGCATGGCTGTGGTTGCCTCCTCCCACAAATGGACTCGAATGAGAACCATGGTGAATAATCTCTTCTGCCCTCACTCAATTGCACAGCTTTTCTAGTGAGACATTGACTGGGCCACTCAAGAGCTTTCTGAGGTACATTTTAAAAGTTGTCAAGCACCTAATTCCTGTTGAAATCATGCTGTGTGTTAGTGTATTTTATAACATCTCATTCATTCATGTGAATACATAGCTCACTGTGGAATGGACACTATCTCCAAATAATCTAAAGAGAATGTTTTTGGGGATCCAGTACATCTCTCCATACTATATCGTAGAATCATAGAATGGTTAGAGTTGGAAGGGACCTTAAAGATCATTGAGTTCCAACCCTGCCACCATGGGCAGGGACACCTCCCCCTAGAGCAGGTTGCTCCATCCAGCCTGGTCTTGAACACTGCCAGGGATGGGGCATCCACAACTTCTCTGGGCAACCTGTTGCAGCGCTTCACCACCCTCACCTCTATCAATTTAAAACCATTACCCCTTGTCCTGTCACTACACTTCCTGACAAAGAGTCCCTCCCCAGCTCTCCTGTAAGCTCCCTTCAATCTGCTAACACAGCTGCACTGAAGGGATGATGAAATAGCTACCAGAAGGAAATAGGCTGTTAAGAGAAACAATGAAAGGGATAAGCAATGCATAAATCCAGAGAAAGAGAAGGTAAACTGAAATCCAGGCAATAAGAAAAAAATATTGCCTAATCATTTGATTAAATGAGAATCCAATGGGCAAATGAACTTTTTATTGTTTCCTGAGATGGTATAACATAAGCATTGAGTAGGCCTTCTCAGAAGGTAACAAAATGCAGGCTCTGCATTTATGGATGCTAAACATGCTAATAATTGTCTGATTTCCCAGACTTAGATTCTAATGCATTCACAAAGAGAAGCATTTCTCTGGCTCAGCCATTTTTGAAGTGCACATCTAGATGAAAGCAGTACAACATTAATGTCCATAAAAGGCATTAACAGAAAATTTAGACATAGGGCAGAGATTTAAGATTCTTTGTATAAACATCCTACTGCAATCTGAAATCAGCAAGTGCTGGATATTCTTTCCTGAATCAGAAACACCTGAAGCAGGAGGAAGAAAGAAATGGGTTCCTCTTTCTAGTAACTCTTTGTGTTTGCCCTTATTTTTTCTCACATTTGTGCTCTGTCCCCTTTTTCTCAAAATTTCTGACCTAGTCACAAATCTTAATTGACCTACTCTAAAGCTCAACTTTATTTCTTTACAGGAGATATTATTGTTGGACTGCCCAAAGTTAGTGGACAGATTTTTGTTCTAACTTGACTGTACTAGATTAGATGCTGGACTGTCTTCTCCTTATTGCTACTTACTGCTTAGTTTTGAACACATAGTCAATTTTTAGCAACTGGCATTGATTTTGATATTTTTTTACATGCTTTCCCACTTGTTATTTTTTTAGTACTCAGCTGGTCCTATACATTCTCCATGAGTGTTTGTTATGTATGACTGTATACTATGATATCCGCCTTAAACAAAAGAAAGATTTAATCTACCTGATTTTAAATCATCTCATGTCTCTTGTTTTCTTTGTCTTGCACAACCTGAATTCCCACTACAATCAAATTTGGGGTACAATGAATGAAAGACTGGCCCTTACTAATTATCTCTCAAATTGGCTCTTGTACAATAAACCACTGAATATTATTGAAATTAACAGTTCTACTCAGAATTAGAATTTACCAGATAATGAATGCTTTCCCGTCTTCTCAAGTTTGTCTATTTCTCCAATTTGTGCTTCTATATATGTGTCTATGATGCTGCATCTTTTCACAATTCTCATATTTCTTGTTCATCTTGTTTTTCTTTGTTGTATTGTACGCTAAAAACTTTCCTTAGTACTTGCTTTCAGAGACAGTGTTAGTGTTTATAAAAAGAAAAAGAAAGAGGGATGGAGAGTCTGCTCTGCAGGCCTGGGCGTTGTTGTCCCCTCAGTGCTCTGTCGTCGCCTTATTCTCTTTGTGTTTGTGAAGTTCAGTTTTTCCCCTCACCAGATGTCATTCTGCCGCACGTGATATCAGCATCACATTTACAGGTGCAGGCTGTATGAGCACCAAGTATCCAGGTAGCTGCCAGTTATATATTAAAACTTTGAGTGTTATTAGCAACTTTAATTAACAGCATGTGAATCATGTACTCACATGTCATTTAGTTATGACCAGTTAGCTGAAACCCTTAGCTACATTACAAACTGACAGCACCTGAGAGAACACACTATGCCAAAGCACTTCTGATTTGTGAAAGAAACAACCTTTGCAGAGTTATAATTAAATATTGGTGAGACACGTTTCCATCATCAACTTACAACTAGTGAGCTGTCCATTCAATCAAAAAGGTGCTGATTTAAATGAAAGACAGTTGTATAGTTTATTTACTAGTTCAAATGGGTATTGAACTGAGATCTTTTAAAATCTTTCATTTGAACAAGCATGAACAACTTTCCAGTAACACAACCAGTTGAAACATAGTGAGGTTATTTTTGTTAAAGGAGAAACCATTCATGACATCACTAAAATAAATATTTTCTGGAATTCCTGATAGGAAGTGTCTTTTATATCCTATTGTATTCTTTTATATGGGGACAGGTTTTCCCCAAACTTTCACCAAGATTAATAAAATAAATCTGACATTTATGTGTTACAAAGATTCCCAGAAATCTCTGCATCCCCAAATGTATATCACTTTTCCTCCCATAAATTACCTGGACTGTGTTAAAAGCAAATAATAGAGTAATTAAAGAAAATAGAGATGATAAGGCAGTGGAAATCCCCGTGTTACTTAAAATATCTGATTGGGGAACTGAAACATTCTAGAAAACTTTGAGTGTTCCCTCTGCTGATATACATGATTTAGTGCCCTTCGATGATGCACAAAAGCCAGCAGCTGGTGGTATGAAGTCCTACAGGCATCTGGTGCCTTTTCCTGGGAATCTCTGTGAGGAAGGGTCAGGGAGCCTGAGGATTTAGGTTCTCTCCAGTTTCTCATGTTGGCTTTTGCTGGTGGGAAGAGGGGAGGTCTCTAAAGCCATCAGGTAGAGGGTGGCTCCCCCAGGCCCTGCTGAGCCAGCTGCTCCAGGGAAGGTTAAGGCTGGGCTGTGCAATGACTTTTCCCTGTGTTTGCCCTGAGACTTCTCCTCTGCCCCAATTCCATGCACTTTATCTTTTCTCCAGAGAGTCATTTCTTACTCCTTCTGGGCCTGATCCCAGAAGCACTGGGATGACAAGAAATCATGGAAGAGAGTTGCACTAATTTTAGTAGGCTTGGGAACAGCTCCTGTGGAAATCATAGAGAACAAGCCCCCAAAATACCTAAAGGAAAAGATTAAAAAGCTATAGATGAAATCCGATTTCACAATGAATGGAATAGGAATAATTATTAGCATTGTAATTGGTTTCAGATTTAACTTTTCATATTCCTCAGTATTTCTAGAAACCAGTGAGACATTTTAGTAAAAAGAAAGCATTTTTATTACTTCACCATAAGATTTTTTCAAAACTTGTGGAGTTATATTTCGTCTTTATGCTCCTAAAAGGAATTCAGTAGAGAAGTCTCTTTAACACAGGGATGCACTAGGATCCAGCATTATGTGGTGTTTGTTTAATATTTTCCTTGCCTAGTCTTTGGGTTTTTACTCTTCCTGGTAGAAATTAATAAATTCTTTCCCTGTGTAAGTGTAATGCACTTCCTAATAACTCAAAAAGGAAAAATGCATCAAAGAGATTGCTTCACTAAGGTAGCTTGTGCTGCAGTATACATAAAGGACTTTGGGTAACCAAAAAGTAAATCACAGCAACGATCTCCCAGTCTGTTCTTCTCTCAAATTTACACACTCACACATATGCACACATACAAGTATTTATGTATATATTTTTTCAAATTTTTACAAAAGATGGGTATATATTTGTAGATTACTTAAACTTTTCTGTGTATGAAGATCTCACTGAAGCTTAACTGGCCTGTAGAAACTGATTTTTCTTCTTTTTATGGTTATTCCTCTTTTGCCCAGGGAAGCTGTGGCCAACCCACTGGATCCAACAAGCCACATACTTCATTCTTCACCTAGTGGAAAGTTGTACCTCATCTTTTGATGAGGCAAAAGATGACAGTGATTACCCACCAGTCCACTTCTCCACTGCAATCATCAGGACTTTGGGTTTTTTGTCTGCCAAAGCTGATACTCCCAAACGTGGCGGGGCATATCCACAACTTTCCACCTGGAGGACTCACAGGTAAGATCTCTTCTAAGTCCTACTGCCTACACAGTAGGGATATCTCATATTCCCTGAAGCTTGGGAGTTTTTCATGGCAGTGACCATGTGGTGAACTTGGATCCAGTTCATGGGTAAGAAGACTGTGAAATGATTCTTTATGCAGTAGGTTTTGGTGTAGAGGGAAGAGTGATGCTTTCCCAGTGACATCTATTGCTGAGCAGATGGGCTGTTGTGTTCTGCACTAGCTGGAGCTGTTTCTGGGTGTGTAGTCTTAATTTCTGTGATTCAAATCATTTCCATTATTTTATTTGTCCATTAACTGAAACTGGGAGAAAAGAAATACATGTAAATATTCAGAAAACACTGGGGAGTCTCTCTTTGCCGGACCAGTCCATTCTGATGGAATATGTGCCTACCAAATTTTTATTCTCCATCAGTGGCAGATTTCACCTGGCTTTGCTGATGATATTGAACTCTCTGAAATGGAGTACCTGTCACCACAAACACCAACTTTTTCCCCCCTCCTCTTACACTCCACAATGAGCCAGAAAAAGGATCCCAGAAATGAAGAGAAAGGCCTTAGAATTTGCATATGTGATTTTCTTTCCTTCTGACAGAAATGTTTGATCTTATAGCCAAAAAGACAATTTCATACGTAGGATAGGTTAAGGTGGGAGTGGTAACCAAAACCAGAGAAGAATGAGTAAGAGGCTGTAGGCATGTGTGCAGAGGAGAGATGTTCAGACTCATTTCTGCAGCATTTATCATTTCATGCCTAATAATAAATGCCTCACAGTACCCCCATAGCTTAGAAGGTATTCATCTGTGTGTGAGAAACAGGGGAGAAAAAAGTTAAAGAAAGAAAGAGACATAATTCTTAAGGAACTCCCAAAGGACTAAATGTTTGTTGCTACTTAAGCTATGTAATTTCACATTCACCTGTCTTATTATCTTCCTTATACTGTAACAAAACTGTGTTCACTGAGACTAACCCTGACTCCAAACCCACAAAATTATACTTTGCCTATAACTCATGACTCCGAAATAAAAGAAGTATATATTTCAGTATTTATTTGCAAGGCAGTAATGAAACTTAAAAGGGAAGTAAATGCTATTTAAGCTTGAGCATAAAAGGAATAAACGTAATGGAACTGTGAGGTGGTCTGATGCTTCAACTGTAACTGAAATAGCAAATCTATAGGTGTTTACTGTTGAATGGCTGCTATTTCTAGGTCAGGCTTTACCAAGAAGGTAATATTTGATTAGATATATACCATGAACTTTGAGATGGAACCCCCTCTGAACTATTCTGATTGTTTGGTTGGCATAAGTTCTGCTACAGTGACTGAAGCCTGCTGTGAACTTACACACATTTGAAAGTGGTGTGGAGATCTGGTTATCTGAGACAACAGATCTGTCAAAGAAACAGAATTTGGTCAGAATATGCCAATTTTCCAAAATCTAATCACATCTTCTTAGAAGGAGAATACACTTTTTGGTTAAAAAGTGGAGTTTGGTAAACTGAGGGTAGAGTTTCTGATTGGACTGGGAAGACTCCCTCCAGAGCTGTGCTTCTTAATACCTGTCTGATCAACATGAGAGCAAGAAAACACAGGCTTAATTTTTTCTCTCTCGCATCCCAGATAAGCGTTCTTAACGTAGACATACTTCCCCCCTCTGAAATGCTTTGAAATGTTTTGGTTTCATAATGACATGGAAATAGAACATTTTTGTAATCTCAAAATATTTCAAAGGTCAGACAGTTTGTTCCCTGCTGAAACCTGTTGTGCCTGTGTCTTAATCAAGCTCTGTCCATTAATATAATTCATCCAGAAATAATGCATGTAGAAAGAGCCAGCAAGCACCATCAGTGAAAAGGTAAAAAAGCTAACTGTCCTGTCAAGTGATCACTTTATTCTTATGCTGAACAACGTACAAATAAACCCTAATTTACTGTGTAACACTTACACATGCTTTTGCCTTCAGATATTAAGTATTTTGTAAGCTGCAAGCTTTAATTCATGGTGCCTGTTCTGAAAGAGGCTTAACTGAAACACTTATTTAAGTGTTTTCCTAATTAGAGGCTAATTAATGAAACCTCCTGACTTTCCTGTGAAGGGATATTTTTCAGATGGGAAAATGGAAGTCAGACAAGTTGTCTTGGCAAAGACTGTACAGAGAGTTACAGGCAGAGCAAAGATTTGAGCTCCTATCACCTCTCTTCAGACAGCAGTGTTTTCCATGAAGCCTTATTTCATGTATTTATACTATGTTCACAAACTAACTGGCAGAGCTGCATCACAGACTTTGAAGTCAGGAAGTGTGGTAGACTATAAGGATCCAGGCTGACAACTTTTGAAACATTCTCTAATGTCTCTTTATGGGTCAGGACACAGCAGAATAAATGAGAACCTGGATACTATTTTATTGACACCTCTTCTTTGCCTTTCTCAGACCTTGTAAATCACTCAAAAAAAAAAAAAAAAAAAAAAAGGTAAAAATCCCCATTTCTGCAGATCATACAAAGAGAAAGGGAGAAGCATTTTCTTTGACAGAGAAGGTCAAGGATGTTTTTCACTTTCATCTACAGTTCTGGCAGCCAAGGGAAATCCAGATTCATGAACAAGGAAAATGATTCTCACGGTCGATTAATCTATTGCTTTAATTCCCTTCAGAGCGATTGCTGTGATCCCCAGGTGTTTTTACCCTGAGCGGGGACTGCATGTCTTAGTTTTTGATGACAGCCTGACAAATTCCTTATGGACAAGTGCTCACTAATACACGTGTTAATGCATCAGCCACACAGCAAAATATTTGTTAGGTTAACTAAAAGCCTACGTATTATTGGTGTGTAAGGACTAATGCCATAGTTCTGTAAATAGAGCTAGCTGATTGTTGTAGCTGTGTACAAAGAAAATTATACCTTAAAAAAGTATTTTCTTCAAAATATTTCATTTTAAACTATACTTCTGTCTTTGACAGCAGCAGCATTTCTTTTATAGGCCCATTTATTAAAACCTAGCAACACCACAGTACTAATTTGGGATTCAGCACTTTACCAAATGTGCTAGAAAGTAGCAGCAGGAGATGTTCCCAATTTGTGAATGAATTCAGTGCTCAGTGAAGTGAATGAGCCAAGAATAGCCTGGGCAGAGGGAGGTGGGTGGTTCCTCACCCAGCTTTCCTTCTTCTCCACAAGACAACTCTTTCTCAAAGCTGGACCCATGACTTTGAGGGTTGGTTTCAGAAACAAGTTCTTTTCTGAGCAAAAATACCTTCTATGGAAAGTAGGGTCTGAAATGGTTAGCCTCAAAAGAATTTTGCTTTAATCAAACATATTTTATTAAAGAATATCCAGCAGAATATGTACAGCCTAAAAATTCCTGAATTTGTCTTAGACAGTTTGGTCATCTTTCTTTTGATTTTGTCCTTTTCTCAGCATCAGAGATAGTAAACTAATTCTTTCCACTCACTGGCACAGATTGCCGCTCTGTTCTCTCCCAGCTGCTCACCAAGCTTCCTACTTCATCTTTGTACTATTGTAGCATTCATGATCAGCTTTTTCTTACATTCTTACATGTTTTTTCCCAAGGCCCCTTCTTTCAAGGGAAATTTCCCTCTCTTCTACTGGTTTAATATTTTATCTTTAATCCTGTATTTGATCTTTCCCTGGCTGTCTTTTTTTCTTGTGTGTGTCTTGGTTTGTTTGGTTTCTTTTTATATATATAGAGAGACACTAAATAGTTACAAATAGTAGCAACAAAAGAAAAAAAAAATCAGCTTTTTAAAATGATATCTCTCATTTGAGATTGGCATGAGAGCTGTTTGAACACATTCTTCAGCAAGGTCAATTAAAGTTTTCTGGTTTTCTTTTTTTATCTTGTTCTCTTTTTGACCTGCTTCTGTCTTTCTACTAATTCTCACTTCAGCTCCAAAGCTGATGAAAACACTTAGATTTAATCCATACACATAAATTTAAAAAAAATGAGGGAGTATTTTCTCCTTGCAAATTTCTGTACTTATGCGGATATTTAGCTGATATTGAACCACAGATAGTAACCACAGAGTGACCATGTGATTTCCTTCCTGCCCAGAAGTCTGTTAATCAGAACCTAAGCTTGCATTAAATGATATGATTCTGTTGACTCAAAGGCAATATGCCAGTTTACCACAGCTGAAATATTGCCAGATGACTTTGTGTTTCTTGGTTGTGTTCCTTACATTCTCTAGTAGGCATATTACATCAACAAATTCACAAAATGAATCTCCACACAGTAAAATGACACGCCAACACATCTATTTCACACTTGTGCACTGAAATGTAGTTCTTCTGTTGTATAGAGGGGGGCAACATGTTTCACATGGCATGTAGAGAAAAGAGCTTGTGTAGACAGAGTAGGTATAAAAGGGTAATTCAAGACTGAGAAATATATCAAGAAAGAGGCACTGAGAAACAATTCTGCTCAGCAGCAAAGTAGGTAAATACATACATATTTTTGTGCTGCTGGATCACGCCTCATTTAGTTTCTTGAAGTTGTACCTAGAATGTGTTTCAATTCTTATGCAGGAATCCAAATTTGTACTTTTAATTTTTTGCTTCTTAGCTCTACTTGCCTGTCTCTTCTACATCAGGGGCTTTACCTTACTGAGTCTTAGCCTTCTAAAAGTTAAGCATGTCTTCTAAGCTAGTTGGTCACATCCCTTCTCTGGCTGACAGGAAGAGCTTTGTTCCACCCAAAGATCCTTAGCTCTCTGTATACATTTCCATAGTTTACACACAGAAGCTAGATAAGCTTACACTTAAAATTATAAATAGCTGAAACTGTATGAGAACAATTTTATCATTTATTACTAGATCTTATACAGCATAGCAAGGCTATAGTGGTAGTACAGACTTAGGTATTTTTCATATAAAGAGGAAACATCACAAAGCAGAGCTAGGATGATTATACTCTCCACAAATGTGTTTTAACACACTTCTATGGATACAGACATGCTACTAGATTTGTACCTAAAAATCACAGGAATTGTTATTGCAATCCATCTATTAAGCATTTCATTGAATTATTCTTTCATTTTTCTGACATGATTTCAGATTAATGTTGCCACTTTCCCAGTAAATGGAGGACAACTTCATCCCAGGCACTTCATGACCCCACTCAAATCCCATCTGAAAATGGAATTTATTTGTAACTCCATGGGTAGTAGAAAAAACAGTCTGTGATCATTGATTTGAAACTGATTGACATTGGTTGTCTTTTTATTATTTTCCTGGGTCCAAACGTCTGCATTTCTGCTTTTCAGTATAATGACATACTTGGAATTTGTTCATTTGTTTCATTTTATACAGTATTTTCAGTATTTTATAAATATGCCAGTCATACCAATGGGCATGCATACTTGCAAAGAAAAAGTATTGTCGGGTTTGAATACTCATTGGTTTATATGTACGTAGGATTCATTGCCTTTATAGTCTGAAGCTGTTTTTCAACACTCAGCTACTAAAAGGCACACAGTTCCTTGTCCCTGTAGATCAACACTGGCAGTGACAGATCTGATATACCTCATCTGTTGGGAGTGCTAAATGTGTCCAGAGGAGCTGGGTAAACACAACAAGAACACCACAACACTGGAACACCAAACTCATGTACAAATCACCTTCACCTTGTGCTACAAAGAGCATTTTTCTATTTTTTTTTGAACATCTAGAAACCTGAACTACTAGATAGCCATAAATCTAGGGAGTCCCTAGGCAAAAGTGTCAGATGGTTTACTACAGAAAGAGGCAAAATGCTTCACATAAGGATGAGAAAGAAATGTCTGAAGGATTAAGGGAACAAAAATCTTTCATAGGGAAAGATTTTGGAAATACAGGTGATTGGATGTGATTTTAAGTCAATATTGCTCTACTTTTGGAAAAAGGTGAGTCTTATTCTAAGTCAGATAATCAGCAAGTCATATTGAGTAATCCTTCTACTCCACTGAACATTAGTAAGGTCTCAGCTGGATTATCGTACAAGGGTTTATGTGCAACAGCTCTGACACAGTAGAGGAACAGTTACCAAAGGTCTGAAAGCCACAACAGATGATGGAAGGGTTAGCAGAGTTTATTGTACAGAGCACAGAAAGTGAGATGTGGCAATAGTTTTACAGTTCATATGCTGCAAACGAGACCTGTGTGCTCCCCTGTGGTGTCCATGACAAGACAAGAAATGGTGGCTCTCATTTCAAAGTCTGGAAATCCCAGGGAAGGAACTTTAATAGAAAGGATCATGAGGTATAGAATAGGAATAGATTTCTGGGAGGGAAGCTGGAGACTCTGGAACTAAAGTTCTTTTTAAAAAGATTCAGAAGACATCTGTTAGGAATGACAGAGTTCAGCTGTTTCTCTCTGGGCTGAGGATGGGCCCATGTGGTCTATCCAGGCCCCCTCCACAGGATTTTCTATAAATCTGTGTTGACGGTGCACTTGGTCATCAAAAACAACAGGGTCTGCACGTACCTCAAACCCTGTGCAACATCAGCTGAAATAGTGTTCATCCAAGGGAGTCAAAATCTTATGTCAAAATGAACATGAAATCAAGGTAAAAATACCCTGAAATCTCCTCCCCATTAACCTTTGCTCCTCTGCCCCTGGTACGGATGAGAGGGCTAGAGCTGTTGAGTCCCCAGTTGATGCCAGCCTCTGCCATGTACTCCTCCTCCTCCAACTTCTACCACCATTCCACTGTCTGCTGAACAATTCCGTGGCCACAGCTGGCCACAGTCTCACTAAACCCCACTTCTACCTGAACCTCTTTTGTTCCCCTATGTCTCTCTTATGTTCCCTTATATCTCTATGGAGATATAAGCAGCAGACTGTCTTGCACAAGGTGCAGGCAGCAGACCTAAGGATGGCAGGGGACACGCAACAAAATAACTGGCATTTGCTGATAAGAATAAAGCCTGTTTCTGTAGAAAGGTTATTATGCAAGGTAAACTGCTCTTACAATTTTTTAGAAGTCATACCAAAAGAAAAAATCCCAGCAAACTCTATATCTGGCCTCAGGATATACTCTTAAAGGATACAGTTGACAATGTGGCATATATATCCAATTAGAGAGTAGAAGAAAAAAAAAGTAAATGCAGAGGCCTGCTCTTCTGGCTTTGCATTTTTAGTATTGTGGATCTTTGCACCCGATTTAGTCATTCCAGAGGTATGAATGAAGCAGTACTATTTAAGCTGTTCAGAATTTATTTTTCATGTGCAGACAAAAAACGATTCTCAGCTTCTTTAAATGAAACATAACAAAACAAAGGAAATCTAGAAAAATCATAGAATCATAGAAGGGTTAGAGTTCAAAGGGACCTTGAAGATCATCAAATTCCAACCCCACTGCCATGGGCAGGGACAACTCCCACAACAGCACGTTGCTCAAAGCCCCATCAAGCCTGGCCTTAAATACTTCCATGGATGGGGCATCCATAACTTCTCTGGGCAACCTGTTCCAGTGCCTCACCACCCTCACAGGAAAGAATTTCTTCCTAATAGCCAATCTAAATCTTCCTTCTTCCAGTTTAAAACCATTACCCCTTGTCCTATCACTACACTACCTGACAAAGAGTCCCTCTCCTGCTCTCCTGTGGGCTCCCTTCAGATACTGGACGGCTGCTAGAAGGTCTCCCCGGAGCCTTCTCTTTTCCAGGCTGAACAGCCCCAGCTCTCTCAGTCTGTCTTCATAGGAGAGGTGCTCCATCCCTCTAATCATCTTCATGGCCCTCCACTGGACCGGTTCCAACAGTTCCATGTCCTTTCTAAGTTAAGGACTCCAGAGCTGGACACAGTACCAGGTGGGGTCTCATGAGCACAGAGTAGAGGGACAAAATCACTTCCCGTGACCTGCTAGTAATGCTTCTTTTGATGCAGCCCAGGATATGATTGGCTTTCTGGGCTGCCAGCGCACACTGCCGGCTCATGTTGAGCTTCTCATCCGTGAACACTCCGAAGTCCTTCTCCTCAGGGCTGCTCTCCAGCCGTTCTCTGCCCAACCTGTATTTGTGCCTGGGATTGCCACGTCCCAGGTGCAGGACCTTGCACTTGGCTTGGCTGAACTTCATGCCATTTGCAATCGCCCACCTCTGAAGCCTGTCCATGTCCCTCTGGATGGCATCCCTTCCCTCCAGTGTGTCGACTGCACCACCGAGCTTTTACCAACAAAATAAAGGATCTGACGAATATAGTTGTCTGCAGAGCACCATAAAATATCCTTGAAGTATTTTGAGTAGCAGCAAGCACAAATTTATTCCGTATGACCTAGTACTTTTTCCAGAGCCAGGAGTAATTAAAACATTGTTAGCATCTTGTAAGTGTACAATCTACAGTACAGATGAGGGATTTTGGCCATACAGGTGGGCATATACTTTAAGGGAAGCTTTTGTTACAGACAGTGCTTTTATTGAAGGAAACAATATCATCATACAGAGACATCACTTATTATTAGTCTTTGAGCCAAATGTTGCCCCTCCTAACCTACTGCTGACTTCAGTGGAGGCAGGATGTAACTCTATATTTTTAAAATCTAAATGTCAGAGCAGGCCTTCCATCATGGGTGTTTTCCATGTAGAGTAACACATGATAGGAAAAAAATTTGCCCTACTTGCTCTTTACTTGTGTCTGCATACCAAGCTAAACACAATTCTGGCTGAATGCATTTGATGTTAGGGATGCTGGATGGATATGGAATGTGTCTGACAAGTCCTTAAAAAAGAAGATTTGTCACATTGTATTTTAAGCTTAAAACCCCCTCTGTTCAGAAATTCAATTCATCCTCATTTTCTAAGGCTGCTAATATTTTCCCAAGAGCAAGGGGAAATAAGGAATGGTATAAAACGTAGATGATCATAGAACAAGAACATTGGTTGCTAATTAACTTGACTGGACTGGACCTTCAACACTTAAGTGATGAACTTATGAGGATGAGGGCAGTTACTGCTAGTTTTTTTACAAAATATCTCAGATCTGATGCAGTCATAACAGACTCACTTCTTCAGGCACAAGGTAGACACGTTGTCTCTTAGTGCATCTTATTTGCATGTGACACATAAGTCCTTAATTCAAGATGTTCTTCCTGTTCCTTCTCTTTCTTTCTCAGAAAACATGAAAAATGTTACTGTGCAGCTAGTGAACTGAAGGACCTAATTACAATTAATCAGTCATAAATGCATTCAAAGTTCATGTCTCATTGCTGGCTTGATGTGCAGCACTTAAATAATATAGCTGTTCTGCATTTCTTGGTAAAATGTTCTGCTATCCTGCTTCTGCCACATAGGACCCTCAGCATTGGCATCAGCAGTGTCTACTACTGCAGTATTACAGAGAAAGAAGGACAGCTGAAGTTACTGAGAAAAAAGAATTCAGCCGAAGAAGCTGAACTGGCTTCTGCACGCTTCTTCAGGAGAATCACACTGTGAATAGGCAATAAGAAGGTATAACATCCGGCAGTTTGGGGCAGTTCAGCTTTTGCTGTTTGCAAAGTGTGCCAGGGAGCAGCTAGAACTGCTTTTTGCAGACACTATAGCCCAATAGTATCTTTTGCATTGGCCCTCCTGCCAGTATCTTGCACCCTTAAGGCTTGTCTGTGCTTAAAAGGGATGTCTGTGCTGCTGGAGCTATGCAATCCCTCCTCCCTCTGGTGTGGAAAAAGCTTATACAAGAGCAGGAGTTCCTTTGCCAGTACCATTCTCAGGATAAGCTGCACAGACAAAAGAACTGTTTACTTGTTTAATGGAATCTGTTAGGGGTTTTTTTTTTTCCCAGCATATTTATGTTGGTTAAAGCCATGAGATTCCTCTACTGCTAATAGACTTAGTTATGCCTGCAAAGATTCAAACTGTAGGTCTGCCTTCCATGCATAATTCAATGGCCAATGCAGCAATAGCAAGAAAAGTTCTGTGGGCCTTTTTTCCTTTTCTGAACACCTAACATTTTTCAATGAAAATACCATATTGTATTAACTAGGACTCCTAGAAAAATTCCCAAATGGGTTATTCCTTAATTTTATGCAGCTTGTAGTCATATTTCTCTTTTTTTCACAGCATTATTAAATAACGGTGTGAACCGTCAAAGGTATATGAAAGTATTCCTTGGCCCTCAGGATTGAAATGGCTTCTTTTACCTACTGTAGACAACACAATTATGTTAACTATGTGCACTATTAGAAACATTTTACATGACCTTTGAAAAGTCAGACAGGTTCAGAGCATTGATTTCAGGGAAGTCAGATGCAGAATTACTTTTCAGGATAAGCCTCCTCTGCAGATCCAGAAACACCATGAGCTGACATAAAGCTCCTCTGGTGCATCCTGTGCTTCTCCAGCTCAGTGTTCTGTTCCTTCCCCCTTGTGCCCTCCAGCCCTCCCTTCCCTTGCGCTTATGTAAGAGTTTGTGCAACTGTATAGTGAACTGGAGCAGGAAAGTCATCAGGGTAAAACTAACTTGCCAGAAAAGTGGTTAATTTTAACCTGAATTAACTCCTTGACAGAGCTGGCCATGTGGCGACACAGCACAAGTGTGGCTGTGACAGGTGGGGAATAAAGTCCATGAGAGATGGCTACTTCTGGCAATGGTAATTCCAACAGTGAACCGAAATCTCCAGAAATACAAGAGGAATAGGTCTATTGGATTTCCATCCTTTCACTCACTTTTGGAAAGTCACCCTGGCACTGTGTGCCCGATCCTGTGCTGTGAATAAACACCTCAGGATCCTCAATGTGTGCAAAGCAGCTAAATAGGAGGACTCATGTTTTTATGCAGTCATTGAATCAGTTTGTATAACTCCACTGGCAAAAATACTGATTGTGGGTGTTATTTCTGAGAAAAATTCCCAATTACAATGAAGCATCCTAATAATGATTTTATGAGAATAAAAATGTGTCTCTTTTAGAACATTCTTTTCAGAGACACCTGAATCTTTGTGAAGTCTAATGTAAAATACCCTTTGGGCAATTGGACAGTCACTGCTTATATATATCAATAAAAGGCTTCTGTAGTTATGTTCTCTAAAGCACATTCTCTAAAACTGATATGGTAAAAAATGCTGCCTTTTTAAAAATTTTAATTGATTTTGGAGTTGTTCTCAAGAGATGCTATAAATACGCATTTCTGTTAAACATTGATCAGGCTAATATTGAGTTACTAGTATCTTAATTGTGTGATTATCAGAAAATATACTATTTTTATTAGGCGAAGAGAGAGCTCAGACTTAAACCCAAAGGAGTCTGTGAATCCCTAAATTCTCTGGGGCTGTCCCATCAGTAATGAGCACCAGCTGTTCCACCCTGCTGGTCAAGATCCCAGAGGGTAGGTCATGGTATGCTTCATGCATTAGGCATTTGAAACAGCATTTAACAGCAGTTACAAAGCTGTTCAGGTTTTCAGAGATAAAAAAAATATATTTATAAAAAACACTTCATTATAATCTTTCACAACCAGAGTCATTCAATAGATAGTCAAAGCTTTCTCAAATGCATATACCCATATAATGCAAATTTTAGTGGTTTATTTTACCTGAAGAGCACATATGTGAGACTGGCTTTGTTCTTAAGTGAAGGTTATTTGCAGTTTTGGAGAAAGCAGTAGACATGATAGCAGGTCTGATGGGAAAACTATAAAGAATCTGGAGTATTTCAGTACCTGCTGAAAACATTAGCTTCAGTGCTGCATCTTAATTGTGGCTCCCTTGTTTTGGGTAAAAAAATATAACGTTTTTTCTAAACATACCTCATATTTTGAGTGGATGACTAGATAGGCTGGGGAAAGCCTTTGTTTCTCAGTATTAAGAAAAGGACTGAAAAAAAATATAAAAGGAAGGAAATCAGGACTACTTTTTATGTAGCTCTAAATTCATGGTCTATGATGATATTGTTTCTTCCCTGATATCAGTCCATGGCAAGTCAGATTCACAGAAGTATCAGGCCATTTTTTTTGCTTTTTTTTTTTTTTTTTTTTTNGCAACTGAAGCCCTACCAGTAGGAATTATAAAAAAAGTCTTCCTGTTGAAAATACTGTCAGACATCTGTACCCTGATCAATTAATTGCATTATAATTCAGACTGAATATGTTATGAATAATCTCAGAATATACTTAAGCATTGACATGATAACACAAAGATGTTCACAGATGCCCTTTCCATCTCTTTCTTCATTACAATAATGAAGAAATGCAGCTGTAGGTATATCTGAAGTAATCTTTCTTTTCCTTTTTATGTTATTAGTCAGTCAGGCTTGATTACACGTCAGCCAAAATCATTGGAAAGATTTATACTTACATGAAAAAGCTTTGGATAAGCCATTTGTACAGTAGAATTTCACTCCTGATGAAGTATTTTCCCTCATCTGCAGTGCCTAAAGCTGAATTTTCAAAAACCCTTGAGCTGGCTGGAAGAAGGAGTAATGTTAAATGATGAAACCCAAAAAGAGAAATGGAGTGTAGATTCATCATCTAGAACCAGAAGAGGTTGAACTAGACCAGGTTACAGGATACTCAGGTTTACAGGTTTCTGCGGGATACTCAGCCATTTGGGCAAGTTTGGATGGTGGAGAAGTACTTAATGAATATTGTGTACATGAAGGAACATCTAGCAAAATGTGATTGGCTGATGATATAGTGATGCAAACATATAAAACAGATAGATCATTATACACATGCTGATAGTCTTCCTGTCAAATATTTCCTTTTAGATTTCTTCTGTTATTTTTGTTAAACCACCTGCAAATCTGTCAGAAGGAGGACTATCTTCTGAAAGAGCTGTGGATAATCCAGAAACCTCTAATGGTTATGGTGTTAGCTTTGAAATGCTACTTCCTTGATACATTAGGTTGTATATATACAGACTGATTTTCATACAATTGGTAGTAGTCTTTCGAGGCTATAATTTAAATATAATATTTAAATTATTATTTCTTGAGGATTTAACTGTATAAATATTGGATATGTTTTCATATGTTACTTCTTTTGAAGTGTACTGTAAAAATTTGATT
Source organism: Pedionomus torquatus (assembly GCA_013398155.1). Lineage (NCBI taxonomy): Eukaryota > Metazoa > Chordata > Aves > Charadriiformes > Pedionomidae > Pedionomus > Pedionomus torquatus. The sequence continues at coordinate 225,841 of VZRU01015222.1, forward strand.
CTGTAAAGTTAATTAATAATCTGAGAAGGAATGGATTCTACTTCTGCACTATTTTCATCACTAGTTCTATGTAAATTAAGAATGTGGACATTGTGAACCTGGAAATCAATATCTAATTCTATAGTCTTATGTTACCATTACAAGACATTTAATTCAGAAATCAAAATTATAGTAAATTTTTGTGTCACGTTGCAGTATCACTGTTTGTGTAACATATATAATACCACTCCAAATTAGACTTCCTAAAAACCAAATTTTTCATTTTTCTACTAACTGCTTCATGATACCTAACATGATTTTAATTTATCACCCCAAATTCAGTTTTCAAACCCAACACTGAAGTTGCCCGCTGGTATAGTAAGCATATCATGTCATGTTATACCAGTCCCTAGGTTTGCCCTGTTACAAGTCAGTATTACATTGAAGATCTTTGATGCACATGCATTGCCAAGCTCTGTGCTCATTACTGAAATGGATTCTAGGGTGTTAAATGATGATGCAAATTATATGATACGTATGATAGCTCATCTTTCCAGGGATCAGCATCTGGCTATTTGTTTGCATTTTGATATTTGCTATAATTTTAGTAAATGTTTACTTTAATAAATATTGCATTTCAAATTATTTTTTTAACTGAATGGATTTTTAGAATAGTTTATATATTCTTACAAGCAGCCTGAACTTGATATGTCTATTGCATTCCAACTGATAAAATAAAATGGTCATTAGGATGTCTATGAGAAAATGACATGACTACTAAAAGCTGAAAGTCCTTACTCCTTATCGTTTGATTAGAAAACACTAGTACATTCTCTCCCTCACCAAAACACATATTTGTTCATAATGGACAATGAGGCTAATTATACAGTATCTCCTTGCATGCTGACTGAAGCCGGTTTGCATGTTAATGTGGAGAAGAAACAGCATTAAGACTGTCAGTGCTGGACATGCTTCAATGTTGCCTTTTAATTAAAAGTTCAAATTTCTGAAAGAATAGCTGGAAAAGAATGTACCGGAATCTTACACAAGAGCTCGACTTACAAAACACAGCAGTCACATGGGTTTGTTTCCTGTCACACACTGTTAGCATCAATGACATTGCTGCTGCCAAGTTCACTTGATCTATGCATAAAAGAGATGCTTACTTTTCAAGAGCTATTTGCCCAGCAATAATGAAAACATCCCAAATTCCTTCATAGTTAACATGCCCCCACCCCCAGCCATTTTTAATATGTGGCTATACAGCTGAAGCAAAACAAAGTATTGAATTGCTGACCTCACAACTTTTCCTATGTGGTGGGGGTTGCTTTGATTTGGGGTGTTTTGCTTTTTCTCATGAGGACCAGAGTTTTCTTTTTATGGGTGTTGCATGAACGCATATTTTCTGTACTTACTGCCTTATCTGCAGCGTTTTGTGTGGATTTCTAGATTGAAATTCCTCTGTCATTAATGGAAATTGAGATAGCTGGCAGTTCTTTCAAAGCTAGACCTATGTCCTGAAAGTGCAGCAGCCCAAGGAAACTAATGCCCCAAGTTTGCGATTTAAATCATTCATTCCTAGCAGTAAGTGAATATCGTATTTTCTAAGATAACGTGTCAAAGTTTCCCAGAGATATTCATTACAATGGGTCACATCTGATTATCTCTTGCACTGGGGTAAACACAAAGTCATTTTCCTTACACAAGTAAGTCTGCTCTGTCATCCCACAGCTATAAATTGGAGCACAATTGGCCCACCCTTTTTTTGATCTTTGGAGTATAATGGCTCAGCTCAGAACAGCAGTAGAATAATATTTGCATACTTGGTCCATTTTAGAATCAAATAACACTATTTAAATGATAATTGGAATCCTTTCTTCAGAAAAAGGCAGCATAAACAATACAGATATGAATTAATCATTTTCCTTTATGAACTTTACAGTTCAATGAGATCATTTAGTCAATGCAGAACAACTACATTAATCAGCATAATACATCTAAAGTTGTATTAAACAGATGAAGAAGATCCTTTTAGTGAGAAGGGGTTTGGCGTTGATGCAATCTTGTGATATTTTTTCAACTTAAACATTATCAGATTGCTTTTAAATAATTTTTTAAGGAGAAAACATCAGGTCAGGACACTCTAACCCAATGTACTGTCTCTGACCATGGCTAACAGAGGATGCCTAGATAAAAAGAAAGGGTAGACGTGTATAATATTCACGCAGCCTGCCTGTTCTAAGAAGTTCTTACACTTCCATCTGTGATTTGGCTTTTCTAATTGACACTGAAGGCACATAAGGCACTTGAGACACCATGCCTCTGTTAGCCATTCAAAAATTTGCTTCCTCTTTGTTTCTTACTTTGAACATAGCTCTGACAGCTTCTTCTTTTCTAAATAATGTTTGTGTTCTCCCTCTTTCTGAACTTTAGAACCACTGTACACGTTTTTGTTGTATTATGAATACATGGCAGGCTTGCCTGGTCACATGAAAAAGATGCATAAGCCAAAGTTACCTTTGGCCTGGTGACCTTTCAAAGATATTTTCTGTCTAAATTCCTCTCCGAGAACACTTCTTCCCAAGTATCAGATCAGGTCAGAGGCTAGCTTCTCCTTGTAAAAGAATCTCCAAATGTTAACATTTCCTTTCATTTAATTTTTGCTAGGTATCAAAAAAACCACAGTAGCTATCCAGGGAACAAAGTGTAAGAAAATTAAGTCTTCGCAGCTGTTCAGGCATCGCTTTAAAGCTAGGACACTGCACTTTATGCAGCTGCCCGAACCATCTCGTCTCCAGACCTAATTGCCCTAGGCTCTTGGCACTCTCAGCTCATGCGGAGAGGTGGCCCGTGACTGCAGCTCAGACCTCAGGTGACCTGAGTCACTTCCAAGGGGCAAAGCTGTCTGTATCGACTGGTCAGATCAGCTGTTCCAACTGCAGACACATCTTGTCCAGGTGTCTGAAGCTGGATGTATCAATCCAGGCTACATAATGGAAAGACAAGGAACGTTAAACATTTTAACAAGTGTTTGATTATGAATTTTATAGAGCCTTTTTTTTTGGGTGATACTTTCTTCAAATTCATTTCCTACAGAAGTTTCAATAGGCTCTAGTTGTTTAAATAGGTGTTTATGAAAAGCAGATTTCAAGACATCATGCCCACAGATCACTGGAACGTATTTCCCGCGTGCATGTGGAAGAGCCCTTGCCAGACACATTCCCGGGCCCAGCCAAACACCAGAGAGAAATGATCCCACTTGACTGACCTGAGTAACCATAACTACAGAACACAGCTTGATTTTCAAGTGTCCACAACTGATTATTGGAGGTAAAAGATTCAAAAAAATGATTACTGAAAAAGTTGGATAATTGATTTTTTTTTTTGAAACTGGATTCTCTACATAGATATTCTAGAAACAATAAGGATGCTAAATTTATCAAATAAAGCTTTTGTTGTGAGTTAGTCACTCCATGACAGCTACAAGCACCAAAAGACATAAACACACATCAAGAATGGCTTTGTGAAATTTGTCACAATTGACAGCCTTCTCTTAAGGCCTCTGAAAGAATGGAAATGGGGTCTGTATTATTTGAATAATGTAAGAAAGGGGAATATGTCAAGTCTGTTGAATTTATTCAGACTTTATCACTCTAGGGCCTTCAGTTATACAAAAACAGCCAAGTTTCCTACAAACATTTTGCCAGAGACAATATTTTACTATTAGTTAGTAAACAACAGTTAGAAAACTTTAAAAATCTTTAAGATAGTATTGTTTTTTCCATTCTGTTTGGTTTTTAACCCACAAAGTAGACATAAAAGGAGACTCTTAAGCTATATTTGGAGAAAGGAAAATTAGCCTGAAAAAATCCTCTTTACCCTGCAGCAGAAAAATATTAACTTTATTTATGTATTTATTTACATTTTCACATGTAAAACGTGCCAGAAAATTAATAATATAGTTTGCAAATAAGTTATGATCAAAGACATCAGTCTGAGCAAGCACATATGCACACGCCTGATCAAGAAAGTACTTAACCATATGCCCAGCTTCAGAAGGACTTCAGCATATTGAATGAGATCCTTTCCAAAATTAGGACTTCGGGCAGTGGGAGAGTTAGCTCAGGTATTAGAGGAGAATATTGACACAAAAAGTCATCTGAACTAATTTATCTTGCAGAGTCAATCTGACCATTAAATGTACTGAAGTATCCTCAAAAATACTGTTTTTTAAAGTGGATGTTTCAGTGGTCCCATTTACAGCACAACCCCCATGGACCTATGTGGCATGACCAAGCTGGTGATATGATGTAGAAAAAGGGTGAGTAATGAGGGTGTCTAGGAGCTCTGGGCTTGGGCTGAGGGATAAAGAGGAAACCACCACCACTGCCACCACTTTGCTGGAACCTTACACAATGCCTCCAAGACATTGGATGCTCTCCAGAAGCATTGTTTGACTTATTGGGTAACATTTTTCATGTCCATTATCATTCTTCAGTCTTCTGGGAGGTAGGTTTGGGTTGTTAGGGGTCACTCTCATTCCCACACTTACAATCTTAATTTTTATTCATTTAAGGGATCTTACATTCTCATGCTACTGTTACATTTAGAAGCACCTTGTCTTTATTAGATAAATGTTTGATTGCTCTAAATTAAACTTTTGACTGATCAGTCACAAAAAAGCTGGTTTGAAATTAATTCCTCTCTTCAATGCAACAGCATTTATGTGGATTCACTTTTCCTCCCCCTTTTTCTCATCACCAAGGATTTTTCTGAGAGCCGCTTGTTACAATGGTTGACTCTGAAGCCCATTTTTTGCAGCTACTAAGCAAATTGGCTCTGTCACTGATTTGTATTGAAAATAAGCCCAGAAAGCAATAAAATCAGTTGTAGGAAGAACATTGCAAGATGTTCTGAGGGCAAGCTCAGCATCATCCTTACAGCAGAATGTGTTGTATGGGAAAATAGTGTTTGGGATTTTTGGCTCATTTCTTCCCTTCTTGGCTTGGCATATGCTGAAAACTGAAGCAGCACACTAAGAGTCAGGCACTCACTATTCTCAGGGGTCTCGTTCCTCAAGTATACTTAGTACACTTAGGCACCAATTGAAGACTTTTTTTGGTGCTCAGAGGAAAATTCTGCGATTTAGGCATTTGAGGATGTGGTGCTGACAAGTTGAAAGTAAAACAGGGAAGCTGAGGATACAAAATCATTGATTCTCTTTGAAATCTGCCTGAAAAATCTTGTGAACAAGACCAACCTTCCAATTTCTTTGAATTCTCTTATATTTTTCCACAGTGTGAGATATTCCTTTGTGAAAATATAAAAGAAAAAGCTACTTAGTCTGTCATTTGACTCATATTTATTTCAACTATAATACAGTATAAGCATCCCATATTACTTGATACCTCGGGTTGCTCATTCCCACTCCTCCATCCCTCCCTCATTTTGTCACTACAACCATTTCCAGGGTTTTGCAGAGAACTTGATTAGATAAGTGATGCAGGTTAAACATAAATCTTTCTTATTTATTCATTTGCAGAGTTAAGTTTTAACCAAGTCAGCTCCTGATCCAAATGACTATACGAGCCCTAGTCTGATGTGGATGGGAGGTGGCAGAGGAAACACTTAGGTACCTGTCAGTACAGTTGGTGTTGTGACTGGTTTAAACAAACTGTGAAATTGCACCAAACCATCTGCTTTCTTTCACCTCTCCCCATGGCTGTCAAACATGGACCATGCCCTTTCTACACTCCAAAAGAGCCATTTCTGTAATCTGTTTGATTCTGCACTCTGTCTCATGACGTTGCAGCTGGAGACATTGAGACAGGACAGCACATGGGCCTGTGCTTGGGGAACAAGTAGCCAAGCATTATTGTATATGATGAGGCCTGGTGCATGAGCAGGGTGAGGAAACACCTCAACAACAGCACTGCATGAGCAGCACTGCATAAGCAGGTGAAGAAACATCTAGAGATCTTCCACCTTTGGGACAGTGTGGGCAGCTAGCAGTGAGGATGGAGAGGAGGAGTGATGGATGGGGATAGCCCAGGCTGGTGCAGCTGGCAAACAAATACACATCAACCCATTCTGTCTAATCCTTCTCAATTTTTGAGCTGACTGCTCTTTATACAAAAGCCTGAAATCAGGTTAAGGCACATAATTCTGGGTGGAATGTCCACACTGCAGCTTACTGCAGTTTAGCTCCCCTACTCGAATTTCATGGCTTTTACTTAATGTGGTCTACTTTTCTTGAGAAAGACTGTTAAATAAAACCCCTGGAGAAACTGTGCTTGAGTCTTGTGCACACCGTGTGACTTCAATACCAGACTTGTGATAGTAGCCTTAACTTAGGCATTGCCATGGCCCCTTTGGCCAGGTCACTGGCATCCCTGCTCTGTGGTCTGGCTGCCCACACAGGTCGGTTGAGGAGCAGAGAGGACTGTGGTCCGCAGGCAACTATGGGCTGTATGTTGACTGCTGGGGGAAGTTATCCAGAGCAGACACTGGAAGTCATGATGTCCTGCTGCAGCCATAAGACATAGAGGTGATAGCCTGTCTGCCAGGATGTGATCAGGGTAAGCATCATAAGACCCATCACTCAAGTGTACCCCTCTCTGGCCCTCTATTGCAGATTTTGCAGTGCAGAGCAAAAACATACTAACAAAAACTTTAGTGCTGTGGGAGGTGTTGGTGGGGGAAGGAATCCAAGTGATTAACAGTTACCCAGAAAAACGAGTTGCTAATATTTGAAGATAATTGAGCCATGAGCTCTCATATTTCTATTTGAAATTCTGATTAGGTACAACGATCACAGTCTGAAGTCACACTAGTTTCATCGAGGCTATTTACTCATCATCCATTGAAGACTTTTTTCTTCCAGGATAATATTTAGCAGCTAAGATTTCTTGGGCTTTGTTTACATTTTAAGGATTATATTCAATATTTTCATTTTAATTCAGTTAAGACTAATCTAATTCAATGAAATAATGAATTCAATTCAATTCAGGCTCAAGAATTTTGAGCAGCTTTCAAATTATCAGCCCATGAGTTTGCTTACAGTATGGGATTTTCAAAACTCTTAGTTCTAAATAAATCATACAAACTGCGTGGACGTGATCACCATGAGTGTTAAATTAACTTCTTGAGAGCCATTAACTAGAAATGATAATGTCAGGTTATTTGCCTTTTTTTTTTTTTGGGGGGGGGTGACAGAAGAAATTCAGCTGCTCTGAGCTTGAGCTTAAAAAAACATTAAACTGAAATAAATTGCTGTTAAGGGTTCCTTTCTTTAACCTTTTGTTCGATAAAACCTCAGAACTGGTTAACTCAGCAACTGAAAACACATTTAATCTTGATTGCTTCATTCTAGCATTACTTAATTTAATTTCTTTTATCTTTATCCCTAGCTTTGAAATCTTACTAGCTCTTTCCAAGGCACTGTGATTGATAGTCATATTACTCTCATGTGAATTTGTAGCGAAGGTGATGTTTCTCTGCTTTGAAAGCAATGCCACAAATGAAATTGAAAACCGTACTTTTAAAAGGAGAAAGAGTATTTATGATTTGGATGAAGTATCAACCTTGGTACCAATACAAAAATTGTATTATAAGAGTAGCCTCATTTACTCATATCCTACATTTAATTTACATTTTATATCAACCCTTAAGTGCCAATTTTAATGTTAAATGAGCTGTTACTTTGGAAATAGATTATCTGGTTTGATGGAGTGGCAGTAGCTTTGACATGTACCTCAGCACAGGATAGTTGAAGAAAGCTACCTTAAATGCAACAATTTTCAAGGACAATGGGAATACATAGCTCTATTCAGAAAGCTCTGTACGCTAGACACATGCTGCTTATGGCTTATATGGACTGAGAATTAATAAAGCACTCTGCAAGCATTTATCCAATGTCTCCATTACTCAGACACCTCTGAGCATGAACTTGCCCTAGCATGTGGATCTTTTAAGTTATTCCAGCTCAACTAATTCTGAGATTCTGAGCTGGCTCTGGGGCCCCTAGCATAGGAAGGATGTGGACCTGTTGGAGTAAATCCAAAGGAGGGCTGTGAAGTTGATCAGAAGGCTGGAGCACCTCTCCTGTGAAGACAAGCTGAGACAGTTGGGGTTGTTCAGCCTGGAGAAGACTCCAGGGAGACCTTATAGTAGCCTTCCAGTACCTAAAGGACACCTACAGCAGAGATGGGGAGGGACTCTTTATCAAGGAGTATAGTGATAAGATGAAGGGGTAACTCTTTTGAACTGAAAGAGGAGAGAATTAGGTTAGATATTAGGGAGATATTCTTTACTGTGAGAGTGGTGAGAAGTGGTGGATGTTCCATCCCTGGAGGTGTTTAAGGCCATATTGGATTGGGTTTTGAGTAACCTGGTGTGGTGGGAGGTTTTCCTGCCCGTGGCAGGAGGGCTGGAACTCAATGATCTCCAAGGTCCCTTCCATCCCAAACCATTCTATGATTCTATGATCTAGTTTTACTACATTATATTGACAACAAGAAAAACAAAGAAGCTCCACATTGAAGTTCAGGTTACCAACTTTGTGTCAGGGCTGGAAATAGGACAGCATTCTGAAGCTGAAGTCTTGGAGAGAAGGCTGGGTTGCTTCTGGGTTATTTCTGGGTTGCTTCTCCAGAAGCACCTGAAATCAATCTGCAGTGGAGCTCCAAGTCCTCTTTCTGTCTGTCTAGACACATCCCAGTTTATGCAAATAGGCATCTACCTTCTGGACAAGCAGTTCAGAGTTGGTTAGGGAAGTACATAAATGTCTCTTAACTTCTGTAAGTGATCCATCAGGCGTGTTAAGAGTGTGTCTGACACATTGGACTAAAAGTACTTAAAGGTTATTATTATTTTCATGCAAGAACTATCATTCACCATCCTTGTGGGGGTCAACCAGTTTGATCACCAGCCTAGAAGCTCTGTTTTGAGGGGTGTAACTCTATAGCTTCTACTGCCAAGGGAACTGGTGTAATCACTATGATGGACACAAGCCATGGGGCTGCTTCCCACAATGGCTGGGCTACTTCACAGAGAAGAGTGAAGGACTTGTATTGCCCTGGAAGAAGAAATGAAAAAGGTGCATCTCTGTCTGCCAGCATGAAGGATGATAGCCTTAGACTCTGCTTTGCTTTTACGATTGCTTGTAGATTTATTCAGTGATTGACTTTTTAATGCAAAATTTCTAGATTAGGAGCTGCAAAGAAAATCATTCTGATAGCATGAAACTTTGCATAGTTTGTGTTACATTAGCGTCTTCCATCCCTAACAGAGTTGATCTCTAATTTTCTAGTCAGGACATTCATTTCTTGAGGGACAGTCCATATCAGTTTACAGTCTAACAAAAAAGCCACAGAGAGCTAGGAAAAATAGAGGTTTTATGAATTATATGAGTTTAGGTTATTGTGGGTCCTTTCCCCCTTGTGTGAACTTCACTTAAATCTCTATGGTTTTGTCTGTCATATTTTTATGGTGAACTGGAGGTCTCTGTACCCACCAAAGCATCCAAATTGTTTCTAATATCTACCATCATCCAAGTATTATTCCTGAGAGGCATTAGAATGACACTTATGACATAATGAAACTATTCTTTATATCAATAAAAACAGACTCAAAATGAGGTGCATAAACCAAGCCACGTTACATTTTGCGTTTGAAAGATTTACAGGCTACTAAGCACCCAAACTACCCTAAATCTTTAAAGAGCAGTAAAATATCTGCCTCCAATCTGAAAGCACTAACTCTTGTGGGAGCTTAAATTAATGATATCAAACCCTGTAGACATTCAATACTCAGAATTTGACCTTAAACAAAGCATGAGTGGCTGAAGAACCAGCAGTCATAAGATGTAATGTACAACTATGTCTATTTCTGCTCTGTTTCTTTAACAGTATTGCAAATTTTGTCAGGATTAGGCTCACCTTTTTGTGCAAGGCTTTGTAGCAAGAAGAGTTGATTTTGGTAGTTTGTCAAAAAGAAAACAGTGCTGAAGCGATGACCCATTGACATTGGAAGAGAAGTTCACAGCAGGAAAGATGTGAACTGAAGTCACTTCTGTTCTGCTTCTAGAGGCATGGGGGCATGTTTTCACAAGAGCAGACATGCTAGCTATGCCATGCAAGCTATGTTAGTTTGAATTGACTCAAACTGCATGAACCCAAATTATTGTGCTGCATTCAATGCCCCCGAGATTCACTCGGAATAAAAAAATTGCATCAATCTATGCACCAGAGCCATCTCTCTCTTCCATCCTTCATTCTTTGTGCACACTTCAAACCCTGTTGTAAAATTTTGTGAGAAGTAGGTAGTCTGTCACTTTGGTTGTCCCTCTCTGGACTCATTTATGATCATCTGTAGAACCAGGTTAAATTTTGCTACCACTGATTGCAAAGATTCTTTATATTATTTGGTTGTCTGAGATATTGTGTGAGAAACTAATTTCTTCAGCTAAAGCTCTTTCTGGGTGAACTGGAGAAAAGATGTCAAGCTCCCCCTGTGATGGGTAAATGGCAGGCTACACAATCCTCAAAAAGAGTACTATATATACTTACATTTATATCTTACTATATATACTTACATTTATATCTATACATAGATATACAGCATAACTTCATTTATGTATAAGATTGTATACTGTTGCAATACTGCTCTCTGGGTAATGTTACACTGCTGATTTTACAGTTAAAATATTAGAGGTAGGTGAGAACTACTGGAATGGGATAGAATAGAATAGAATAGAATAGAATAGAATAGAATAGAATAGAATAGAATAGAATAGAATAGAATAGAATAGAATTTTCAGTAGGAAGGGACTTACAATAATCATGTAGTCCAACTGCCTGACCAATTCAGGGCTGACTAAAAGTTAAAGCATGTTATTAAGGGCATTGTCCAAATGTCTTTTAATCATTGACAGGCTTCAGGCATCAACTACTTCTCTAGGAAGCATGTTCCAGTATTTGACTACCCTCTTGATAAAGAAATGGTTCCTCATGTCCAGTTTAGATGTCCCCTGACACAGCTTTGAACCATTTCCATGTGTCCTATAATTGGACAACAGGAAGAAGAGCTCAGCACCTCCCTCCTCACTTCTCCTCCTCAGGAAGCTGTAGAGAGCAGAGTTTGCTTCTTAGCCTCCTTTTCTCTAAACTAGGCAAACCCAAAATCCTTAGCCACTTCTCATAGGACATGCTTTCCAGCCTTTTCACCAGCTTTGTTATCTTCTTCTGGACACATTCAAGGACCTTAAAAACCTTCTTCAATTATAGAATCACACAATGACAAAATTTTCATGCTTGGAAGGGATCTCTGAGATCATCAAGTCCAACCATACCCACACCCCCCAAAAAAAAACCCAAAAACCCAAACCACCAAAAAAACCAAACACCACACAACAAATCACCCAGTCCAACAATCTTGGCCTCTAGAGCATACCCTGAAGTGCCACATCCACACATTTCTTAAATACCTTCAGTGATAGTGACTCCATCACCTCTCTGGGCAGGCTGTTCCAGTGCCACCCTCTCAGTCAAGTAACTCTTCCTAGTACCTAGTCTAAACCTCCCCTGCTGCAACTTCAGACCATTTCCTCTGGTCCTGTCTTTATTCACTTGGGAGAAGAGGCTAAAACCCACCTCTCTACAACCTCCTTTCAGGCAGCTGTAGAGGGCAATGAGGTCTCCCCTCAGCCTCTTCTTGTCTAAACTAAACATGCCCAGTTCCCTCAGCCTCTCCTCATATGGCTTCTTCTCCAGACCCCTCACCAGCCTGGTGGCTCTCCTCCAGACACGCTCTAGCACTTCAGTGTTCTTTTTGTAGTGAGCAGCCCAGAACTGAACACAGTAGTTGAGGTGAGGCCTCACCAGTGTCAAGTGCAGAGGTGCCATCACTTCCCTACTCCTGCTGGCGATGATGCTCCTGATACAGGGCAGGATGCTGTTGGCCTTCTTGGCCACTTGGGTACACTAATACCCCTAGGTCCTTTTCTTCTAGGCAGCTCTCCAGCTACTCTTCCTTGATCCTGTAACATTGCCTGGGGTTGTTGTGACCAAAATGGAGGACCCTGCACTTGGCCCTGTTAAACTTTATCCCATTGGCCTTATCCCATTGATCCAGCCTGTCCAGGTCCATCCGTAAAGCTTTCCTACCCTCAAGCAGAACTTTTTGCCTAGTTTCATGTCATCTAAAACTTTCTGAGGGTGCACTCAATCCCCTTATCCAAATCATCAATAAAGATATTAAACAAGACTTGCCAAGAAAATTTCCATACAGAAGACTTGCATTGGAAGTTTCCTTCTTTTTTTCAGAAGTCTTGTACCTTTTTTTCAGAAGTCACTACCAATAAGCCAAATTTTGTGGCTAAATGGAATGTAGCGCAGCATAGCCTGAAGGTGAGGAAGACAGTGTTTTAAGGGATTTGCAAAATCTGAAGAAAAGGATCCTGGTGGGAAAAGAAAAGGGTGCTTGGCTAGATCCCTTCTTCTCAGCTCCTGCCCCCAGTCCTGCTGCCCATGTAGGGGTCTGTGGGGAGGCATGGTTATTCCACTGCTTCTGCTTTGCCCACACCTCTGCACCCTGCTGTGAGGAAGAACCCCTCTTTCCACTGCTCCATCCACATCCTCCCTGCCTACACAAATGTCTCTCAACTAGAGGTAAAGGGATATGTGCCACAGCCGTAAAAGGAAAAGCCACGAGAAAGTGAAAAATGTTTTGGGCTGAGATGAGGACTTACCCCATCTTCATAGTTTGCAGACTGTTTTAAATCTTAACTGTAAGTAACTCCCACAGAGCAAGTGAAATTACAGTGAACTATGACATAATTGAGGAAAAAAACAGGATCTTGTGTGATGATGACCATATACGTCTGTCTGCCAATAAAATTAAGCAGTCACATTTATTACTGCTTTCACTGTAACCATTCATTCCATTATTCCTGTGCTGTTTTTCTAAGAGTTTGAAGAGTCTGAAATAATACATTACTCTTCTCTTTCCTTATCTAGCCAGATTTTCAGATATACTTCAATGCTAAACATACAAAAAGACTGTTTTGACAATTATTTGCTGAAAACTGTTACAGTTTCTAGCTGTGAAACTGAACCTACATTACCTCAACTGACCGGACCCGTAGCAGACTCTCAGATGGAATGTATGCATCACTCTTTGCCAATTCAGAGGTTATTTAATACGGTATGTCTGGAACCAGCCTTTTTGTTGAAATTGTTTTGGCTAAGAAACTATCCAGATGAGTCTACTGCAAAACTATGTGCTTTGACTGGGATTTTCAAAGTTGGTCTGGAATCACTCCACTCAAAACTGGGCAATGTTAGAGATTACTTCTTTTGGATAATGTCTCTTAAACCAAAGGTTTGGTTTGGTTTTGTTCATTTTTATTTTATTTATTTTTATACAGGTTCAGTACAACTCGTGTATGCATACATTATTATATGCAAAACAACTTTGCCTTTGCCTTTCTTCTCATTTTTTTCACTGTCTGTGTGAAAGTTATTCAACAAAACAACAGCAGAGATAGGGTGATAAAGACAGGAAAGAACTGTAATTTAGTCATGTGGATGGGAGCTATCATTTTGCAGTATTCTGTTTAGCCATGCATCATACTATCCAGAAATGGTTAGTTACTATGTTAATGGGAATAGCTGATGTATTGCAGTAAGTGCTGGCATTTTTCTGCTGTGATGGTTTTCTATTCACACTAATGAGCATTTTTCTTTTAAATTGGTTGCACTGTTTAATTCATTGTTATACTTATTTGACACCCCAGAACAAATTCTGCTCTCAATTATACCAGAGTAAATCGAGGATAAGCCATCTGTTGTCATCAGTGTTAGACCTTGATTTGTCCAGTGTTTTAAACAAACCTTTAACCTTAAGCACATTTCTGTCATACAGTAATAGTTCAGGAGATACTGAAGTGTTTGGTATTTTTCTTTCTTATATTGGTGAAAGGAAGAGGGTTTGAGCTTGTGTAGGTAATTCCACCATTTCGTAGCTAAGTGTAGAGCTATGTACAGCACAGGCTGTGCTAACTAACAGGGACTGAGCCACCTGGGAAACCAGCAAACATGGTGAGTGAAATATTAAGCCCAAGTCAATAGTCATTGCTGAGAAAGCAGAGCTTGTTAACCTGGGCATGACAGCCCCACTGCTCCTGCTGCTATTTTCCATTTGAAAGGTGACTGAAAAGCTGTGGACTCTGACAGGGAGGCTGCGGCGAATTTAGCAGTGGTGAGCTCAGGTGCAACCTCACCCAGATACCTATCCCACAGCTGAGACCTGGCTCCTATGAAAGGGGCAGAAGAAACGAGTGTGTCTGCTCCTCCCTAAGCCACTGGAGTTCACAGTCTGGCATATTAATTTGAGCTGTTTTCCTTGGCTGAGAGTTGTCTGGATGGTTTTTCAAGTCCTGCAAGGTAGATTGGATTCAATTTTTCATCTTACTCATCATTAAGTAGGTAATGGGCAGTTTCAGGCTTGTAATGAAAGTAGGTCAAACAGTAGCCTGCTTGTATAAGCTCCAAATGTCTGGTTCACTAGAGTTTGGTATATCTTAAATGACAATAGATGGTATTTTGATGTACCTTACAGAGCAGAAAGGATGGATGTATATTAGCTGAGAATAGATTTTTCTTCTAAAATATGATGGAAATTAATTATGTCCCAAGTCCAGCCTTGTACTCTTCAGGCTCTTGGGATGTGGTCAGAAATGCAATTTCAATGTCCAAAATTCAATTTATGCAGTTTAAATCCTGGCAGCTGTTACTGCACTAACTATAATCACCATCTCATAAAAGATACTTTGAAGTCCAGAATTTAAGTCTACATGGGAATATCAAGCAGAGCAGCATAAAATCTTGATATAGACCCTCTCCTCACTCATTCAGTTTTGCTAGTACTTTTTCCAGCTTGTGACACAATCAATAATACACCATGCAACTCTCTTTAGCAAAGCCAAGGCAAAAAAAAAACCCAAACCAAAACAACTCATGGTTCTCCATTTTTGAAATCCATTTTTTTTTAAGGCCTGCCTTAACCATGCATGAAGATAAACTCAGAACTTGTGATTTTTAAAGTTTGCAAATGCATATCTTTTTACAAGCATCATAACAAAGGAAAGAGAGAAAGAGGGCAATGAATGCTAGACACCAAAATATCAGATTATAAGGCACACTCTCAGGGCTCTTGCATGGCTATCCCCAGTGAGCCCACATCAAGTCACTGAGAGAGGCTCTCCCCATCCTCTTCAGTCCCTTTGTTTCTTCTTAACTTCTGAGGGGCAAAACAGCCTTTTGCTCTGTACTTGTGAGAAGTAGATGTTTTATTTTTTCCTTATCAGGAACTCTATAATGAATCTTAAACTACGATAATGGCACCTTGTTGTGAGGGATAACAGCATACTCAATCAGTAGACAAAATGTCAAAGCCATGTAAGGCTTCACAGTGTGAAAAGGAAGGCCTAGAAGAGCAACAGAGGCCAAGATATTTACAAGATCACAAGGAATCTGAAAGTGTAAATTTTTCATGAATTGCTGACTCCCCATCTTCAGGGACCTAGGGCCCTTTAATACAACCCAAGCTGTGAATCCAGGCATATGCTACTAAGAATGAAGACATTTTAACTTTCCTGGACTATATTCCCACCAGACTCAGTCTTGCTGCAGTTCTGTAAGCCTCACTTTCCCTTCTGCTTAGCCTCACCCCTTCAGCAGATTCAGGGGCAGGGATAGCCTTCCTCTTAGGCTATGCCACTGCTTTGCAGTAGTAACACCATCTTAAAAATGGGATCTGCAGACTCAAAGCTACCACGGGCCAAAAAGAGCCAAAAGCGTAGGTTTCCCATATTGTAAATGTTAGTCTATTCTGTTAGGCTATTGTGTGGAAGTCAGTGCATGACCTGAGCATGTCTAATGGATCAGGCTTCTCTAAGGAGTTAGGGTGGATTTAGCTGCCGCGTGCCTTTTATCGGCTTGCTCTGGAGTGTAGACAGTTTATCCCCTCAGCCAACACATCTCTGAGTAAGTGATACACCAGTCCTCAGGAACTTTGTGCACTGAAATGGAGGAACAAATTGATTTTAAGCACCTCCAAGGCGTAGATGGGACTGGAGTGTCAGCAGCCTCAGAACTGTGGGCCTGGCATCAGGGACTTGGGGAGTGAGAATGAAAACTAATCCAAGGGGCAGGCAGCTGGTTCCTGGGCTTGGTGTAACAGTTCAAATTAATACCTGCACACTAACCATTCACATTCCTGCTTTTTTGTAAGGAAAAATAAAATCAATGTATTATTTTGTTCTACACTGACCCCACTTACTACTTGAGCTGAGTGAATAATTCACAGTATATGTCTTCCCTGACAAACAGAGCTGCTTTTTCTGCTCTTGGACATGAATCTATGAAACCATCTGCCTGTAGCTATGAATAGATTGCAGTTTTCTCATGTTTATTTGCCTGCAAAAATGTGATGTTTTCTCTCCCTGCCTTCAATCTTATTATCTCTATGGACTGATCGTGACCTGATCTCTGAACTGTGTTTTCTGGTCTCAGAAATCACCAGGGAGGTATATTTCAGTCACAGGTACAGAGATCTCACATGTTTTGTTATTTGCTATTATTTAACTATTTTTTTTGGTTTTGATGGATGCTCTGAAGATTTATGAGGAGCAAGTTTACATGTTTCTAATCCATTCAATATAATAATTGTACAGGGAAGGTAGAAAACCAGGTGCAGCATAAAATAAAATTGAAAAGACGTTAACAGAACAAACAGCTTTATGAGTCATTTCTGGACCCCAAGCTGACATGGAAATTTGCAGTCAAATGTGTTCAAAACCTTGCAAATATTACTTTGAAAATAAATTTCTGCTATCCTTATAGTAGCAACATTCTGTGACAAGCAAGTAGAGCATGCAGGTTGAAGGAACCACAAGAGATATGAATATATTAAAAAACTCGCAAGTCTTTTTGAGGGATTTAGGTTTCATTTTGGATGCATTTTGCTATAGTCATTCCAGCTTTCTTTATGCTTGATTAATCATTGCTAATTTGTGAACTGGCTAAGGCAAGGGTTACTTCTCACTGCAAGAATGTGAGTCATCTTGGTGGATCCAAGGCATGTCACTCTCTGTCTGCTGTAAAATTATATTTTTCTGTCTTTCTAGAAGTCTGTTGTCTAATTCAGCCCTACAGCTGGATCAACAAAATAGCACTGAGTGAATCATACACTGTCATCCCTGTAAGCAAGGTTCTTGCAGTAACTCTGAGTCAGGTCTAGAACTAATGCCAAATTTAAAATATGGTCCCATCTAAGCTATTTCTTTACAAGTGAATATGAGAATGAATTTAATTATCTTAAAGATATTTTTTTATCCTCTGAAAACAAATCTGGAAAAAGAGATAGGGAAGAACAGATAATGCACTGAAACCATGTGAGCTTCAGACAGAAAAGTTGATAATAACAAACATGTATTTCAGCCTTTTACATCCTTAACATGCTAGACACCTCATGATATACTGACTGCCTTTAGTTCACTAAATTCAATGGCAGCTTAAAGCATTGGTATAGAAAGAGGTAATAATCATTTTACAGGATGGAAGTTACCAGAGTGGCAGCTCATGTGAAAAACTGTCATGTTAATCATGGCATCTTGGGTTTTACATTGAATCTTACTACAAATTCAGTCTATGTAAGCTACTTACTTAGCCCACAGGCTACTTAACCCTGTCTATCAAGAGGTGGATCAAAGTGTTCATAAGTGGCTATTTAATTTCTCAGATTTTGTACTTAAATATGCAGTCCCAGTCCTGATTTTCTATTTACCCCAGCTGGATGTACAGCTAATTTTTATTAAAATTATTGGTCCTTTTTAATGAAAGCTCTGAAAAATAAAAATTATTTTGATAAAAATGACAGTAATTGTTGATTTCCCTACTGGGATGCTTGAAAACATTATGTCTTTTCTGTACTTATTTTAATTTGGAGCTTTGTTAGTTGTTATAAATAACTACAAGTTGTAAGATGATACGGTCAGGAAATTTTGCAGAAAGGGTTTTGATTTATATTCCTTGGGATTATGCCAGCACACTGTGATCACCTCTGCATTGATGAAGGGGAGGTAATCTACCTGCAACTCTGTGGACTGCAGCAAAATTAGGGACAACAGCTTGATCTCCTATCTACTGGCTGTCTGAGTGTATTTCTGATTCATTCTTATGACAGTTATCACATCACCCCACACTGTAGAGCTGCACCTTTCTTCCTGAGTAGGAAAGGTGGCATGGGGTCCAAATAGTGATACAGTCTAGACAGATTTACTGCATGACTTATTTTGAACAGCTGAGTTGTCTATATTCTTTGCTAATATTAAGGTACAATTTCAGTAGTCAGGTTGGCTGGTTTCAGTACTTGTTTTTTTCCTGTATCTGCCTATGGGGAATCTGGCTTGCAATATGCTCTCACTTCTCCCATGTCTATGACAGTGTTAAGATTTGCACAGCACCTTCAATTATGCTTAGGGGTTTTTTTTACTGCTTTATATTAGTGTCATGTCAGGAAAGACTCCTCCATCCTCATATCGACATAACATTGACCCATTGCAGTGGAAAATCTGGCCCAAAGCACAGAGATTCTAAGAAACAGTAATTTTTCAGTATTTGAGTCATTCCTGAACCAGGATCGTCACACCTTCATCTTATATGGGGTGCCTAGACTCTACAGAGATGACTCTGAGAACAGTAACTCATGTACCAGCAGTCCCCATCCCCTTTAGCAGGATTTAACAGCACAGGTTTCTTTCTTGCACCAGGATTACTGAGCTATGTATAACAAGCTTGCTGTATTTTATTGTAAGTTTATGCAGTCAATTCCTACTTGATAGCAAGTCCAGGAGAGCTATTACTGACCTTGAAACTTGAATTGATGAGATCCAATACTACAGCAGCTAAGAAGCTGTTAAAAAAAGCACCAGCTACTTTAGCAGGTGTAATTAAGGAGTCAATTGCCAAATACCAGTGCAAAAAACTAACACCGAGACACTTCCAGAAAAGCAGGTAGAGTGGGAAAAGCTTCCCAGGGAGATGAAAATTTTATAGCTAAAATAGCAATTCTAAGTAGAGAGATGCCCAAAGATCAAGGTAGGACTTCTGAAGCTGCCTAACTCATGGTCTCTGGGGTAGAAGCAGAGGACATTTCAGGCCTAAATGAATGGATGTACATTCCCTCTATACTTTCATTTTATTTGAATCTTTGTGAGAGGAAACAACCATATGGGTTGTTGAGAAGGGACATGGGGTGAGACAATTTCTACAGTATCTGGATTTGAATTTGACTCATTTTCTGAGCTGAAATGCTTGATTACCTGTTCCTAAGACAGTTTAGCACCTAAGCTTTCCTGCTTGGACATTTAATGGCTAGTACCTCTCAGCAGAGGAATCTTCCTTTCTTTTCTCACCTAAAAGTCTACTATAAATATGGTGACTTATAAGTGTAGGAACTGGCACACTTTCCCAAGAAGGATCTAGTAATTTTTCAGACTTTGACAAACCTAGCAAGTCATTTGTAAGGTTTATTTTTTTTGGGTTTTTTTTTTTTTTTTTCACAGGAGGTTGGAGGCTAATTCTAATTCTAATTCTGCTTGGGTATCAAAGGCACATATCCAGCAAATGAAATTAACTGGCCTTATTTCTTAATAATTTGTCTATATAAGCCCTGAGGTACCCTTCGGAGAGGGAAACTGCTGCTGGTGAGAAATTTTAGCTAGACAAAGTGGTGTCATTGTTTAGAGATGGAGACACCTAGTCATCAATAAGAGTCCATGCAAATTCAGGTATAATTATGTATTGATTTAAAATTAATTTTATATTTATTTATTTATTTATGAAGTATAGGATTGACTAAGAGTCTGGCATAACAGGTGATCATGGAACCTCAGAATCATAGAATTTTCTTGGTTGGAAGGGACCTTTAAGATCATCTTGTCCAACCGTCAACCTCACTCTGACAAAAAAAAAAAAAGAAAAAAATCACTAAACCACATCACTAATCACTATGTCAACCTGTCTTTTGAACACCCCCAGGGATGGTGCCTGGACCGTTTCCCTGGGCAGCCCATTCCAATGCTTAATAACCCTTTCAGTGTAAAAATTTTTCCTAACATCCAATCTGAACCTCCCCTGGCACAATTTGAGGCCATTTCTTCTTGTGCTGTCACCTGTGACTTGGGAGAAGAGACCAAACCCTGCCT
>VZRU01015222.1:246888-315015 GCA_013398155.1 Pedionomus torquatus
CTTTTGAACACCCCCAGGGATGGTGCCTGGACCGTTTCCCTGGGCAGCCCATTCCAATGCTTAATAACCCTTTCAGTGTAAAAATTTTTCCTAACATCCAATCTGAACCTCCCCTGGCACAATTTGAGGCCATTTCTTCTTGTGCTGTCACCTGTGACTTGGGAGAAGAGACCAAACCCTGCCTCTCTACAACCTCCATTCAGGTAGTTGTAAAGAGTGATAAGGTCTCCCCTCAGCCTCCATTTCGCTAGACTGAACAACCCTATCTCCCTCAGCCTCTCCTCATAAGACTTACTTTCCAGACCCCTCACCAGTTTCATTACCCTTTTCTGTTTCTGGATCTGCTCCAGCACCTCAATGTCTTTTATGTGGTAAGGGGCCCAAAACTGGACACAGTACTTGAGATGGGGTCTCACCAGTGCCAAGTACAGAGGAACAATCATCTCCTGAGTCTTACTTACCACGCTGTTCCTGATAAAGGTCAGGATGCTGTTGGCTTTCTTGGCCAGCTAGGCACACTCATGTTCATCTGAGTTGACCAGCACGCCCAAGTCCTTTTCTGCCACTTCCCCAGGTCTGTAGCTCTGCATGGGGTTGTTGTGACCCAAGTGCAGGACCCGGCTCCTGACTTTGTTGAACTTGTCTCCTCATCCTGTGAGACTAGCCCGTTGCCTGACATTCAATACAAACATTTCAGAGTGTAAAACCAAAGAGTTACTCTGAGTTTGAAGAAAATTCTTGGGGGAAACCTGTTCAGAAGAGGAACCTTCTATTGTACTTGGAGAGGCCCCAAGATAACACAGGAGTGGAAAGCCCTGAGGCTTCCTCTACAGTTCTCTGAGGAATCGTAGCTGTTTGATACAGGATGTACCAATACAGAGGACAGGAATCCAAGTCTACTCCCATCATGCAACCCTTCAACAACCCAAGCACGCAAATATAAGAAAACAACAATTTAATTATTCTAACTGAAAGGTAAAAAATGAGGAGAGCTCCCATCTGATTAGCACATGAAAATGTCCTATTAGGCACTCTACTAGACTTAAACTGCAACAATTCATGTATGAAAGAACAATGGGACAAATACATATACCAGGTACATTCATAAACTGATAAACTGCTGACCAACATTTTGCCAAATGTGTCAGTTAGAGTAAGTTGTGTGCAAGCTTATTATAATTTTGCAGAAGCAGTGCCTTGAGGAATGAACTTTATGTTTATGTGAGGAGGTACCTGTAAATGTTAACAGATAGAACAACCATTCTAGATGTTCCTAGAGTGTGGAAAAACTTTACCAAAAACTGCTAATCGTTGGTAAGCAAAGAAAGTGATGAACCAAATGAAATAAATTCACCAAAGTGCTTTCCTTTGGGTTTCTGGTAGAACTAAAAAGAGTGTCTTTAAAGAGCTTGTGTCAAGAGGCTCCCTCACAAAAATTGCTCCTATATGAATTCCTTGAAGTGAAATATATTTACATAATTGTTTGAATAAATAAATAAATAAATATAATCAATTGTGTGAACAAGGTTAGGTCAATGGTAGGGACTCCTAAAGAATGATCCTTTAAGCTTCCTAATCCCTTCTTCTAGAGAAGCTGTCAATATGAGCATCACAGTAAAGATATTTTGGCAATGTAATCTTCAACTGACACAAGGAAAGACATCCTTACCAAGTTTAAGGGGATCATCACTTTACAAGTTGTTTAAGAAGTGATGAAAAGTTCGAGTTACTTGAACAACGTATTTAGAAAATTTCAATTGTAATAGACAATATCTGAGAAGACTACAAGGAAAAGTTGGAGTTGTTTTGCATGTCTAGATGAGACAATATTTTTCTACTTATGTTTTAACACTGAAATCAAAAACAAATATCCTAAGTTTGATAATTTTAAACTGTGTTTTGAGTTTTGGTTATTTTTTATTCACCTTATGTTTTTATGCCTGCTTGCTTAAGTAAACTTTTCATATTTGTTTAATTAAGCTTTCATTCAGTTTAATTTTGTGTTTTCTGAAAATCTCATGGTCTCTATCTGGATGACATATTTAAATAAGAACATCAAAGAAAAAATTGAAAATTATATATCCCTGTGATGTTGGAAAAAATGTTGAGGTTTAGCATAGCACCCCATGTTTGAATAACAGAGTGGCTGGGGGATTATTTAGCACAAAGTTCTAATAGACTTTAATTAGTTCATGTGTAATTTATGTGCTTACATAACTTCCTTGAAAGAGATACTTCCTGAATTGGGAACCAAGGGACAACTTAATGAGACAGGAAACAAATAAATAGATATTAAGAAACAAATTTACAAGCCTGTGACAGAAATGAACTGCCAAAATACTGCATGAGTCAGTGAGGAAGAAGAATAAAGCAAGATGGAAAATAAATTATCTTTTCATGGCAGTTTTTTTTTCTCCCACATATTCTGGTGATAATTCAAAGCCAATGACAGATGCAATTCTAATTTATCTCATGTTGTGGGTGAAAAGACTCAGATACCTCGCTTTTAAAACCTATACTCTTGTCTTAGCCTCTCCAGGGATTATGTGAGGAAAGTTTTGGGAAGGGTGCTCAATTTTAAGGGCTATGAGGATATTTAAGAGATGTTAATAGGTATCTTTTACTTCCTGCAGAGGATGTTAACCTGTGGAATTGTAGGAAATGAAATGAAACTTGGAAGCATCGGGAAACACAGTAATTAAGTAAAAATGTCTTTTCATCATTTACTTAGGTTTAGATCAGTTAAAAGCTTGCATTTTTAAGTATTTCTCTCATCAGAGATTACATCCTGATTGAAATCTAAGAAGGGAAAGAAAAAACCAGTTACACTAAGTTAGACTACCAGAAGATCCAAAATTAATCTCTAACAAGGCAAGTAGTTCACCAAAGTCCAATCTGTACATCGGTTTATTTTCAACTTAGAGTTCAAAAGAAATAGCAGCTCTGTGGTTAAGCAATGATTGAAGAGGTTAGTAATAGATCAAAGCAAAGGATAGGAGAGAGACGGGTGAGCATCTGGGAGGGAAAATGGATAACATTTTCCTTGGTCTGGTCTGAGAAAGAATGAGCATGTGGGGAGAAAAGGGGGAGGAAAAATAAGATCAGACTTCTCAGGAGAAATACTTTTGCTCAGAACAAATGGTGAAAATTTCCAGCGAAAAGCTTGAAAGATGCTACCACTATACTTTAATCCTTCAAATTGTTTTCTGCAACTAATTCTTCATTTGAAACCTGTTACTTTGTTTCAAAATGCATTACACAATTAAAATGCCCAGAACTCCAAGCCAGATTTATTTTTTCTTCTTAGTGCTCTGTTTTGTTGTACTATATAACCAAGGATTATTTTTGTTTCTCCCCCAAGATTTTTCCTCTGAAAAGGAAAGCTGCTTCTGTCTTAGCCTAATAACATTAAATTTCTATTTGCATAGTATTCCTATGATGTAGAGACATATTTCTGTTAACAGTTGAAAATATTTTTGCTCCCATTCTCAACATTGTAAAGTCAGAAGGAAAAATATTCCTTGTAGATTACAATATAAATGGATCTACAGTAATATGGCATTATTCACTACTGAACAATTTGTGCAAAATAAATTTCTTAAAGTACTGAAGTTTAATTTCAATAAGCAACTAATTATTACATGAATCCCAAGTCTTTACGAAACATCTTTGGGTTTGGGATGAGGGAATATGTATACTTTTTGTACTACTGTAAACACCTCTGTAATATAAGAGTCTTAGCCTAATCCCATCCTTCTGTTTTTCCTAGTGGATTTTTATTTACAACCCCAGTTCCTCCTGTTGATGATGCTCCTTACCTACACATAGTAATCATGTTCAACTTTCTTTGGAAGAAATTTGTCATCTCTCCTGTGTCTTCTAGTAGTACTATTTGTGGTTTCACAGGTGGAAAATATTAAGTGTCTCAAACTATTTACCTGCATATTACAGATCAGAGTCAGACTTAAAGGCAATATACATGTGTTACTCCCAAAATGTGAAAGTACTTTGTGTATTCTGTCAGCAAGATACAGCCTCTTTATGAAGGCAAATTCTGTAGGTGGGAGAGGGAATATGCTATAGATACAAAATTAACAGGAAATAAGCATGTTCCTCCCTATGGTCCAGAGGAATTTCTCAGGCTATTGTTAGGGATAATGGACTAGACACCCACAATTTTTGTAGGAATATTTGTACTTTTAGGGAATGAAGTACTTTTTTCTAGGATGAGAGTTCTAATCACTGAACCATTGAATAAAGTAAAGCTTCTCCTTTGGGTCACTTTAAAAAATACCAATGTATCTTCTATTGCATTTTCTACAGAGCCCAGTTCCATGGTTATGACTTATGTCTTGGGAGATAATCACTCAGTCTGAGCATATGCCTCCAGCACTGGCAGCAGTTGAGCAGTGGGTTTTGAAGGTCACAGTTTTGGACTTAGGCAGAATTTAAGTACTAATTTGTGGGATTTGGAAGCTTTCCCAAGATCAGAAGCTGTGGTGTACCAGAGAATGAAATCCAGTTGTCTTGTGTTGCAACCCATAAACACGAGGTTCTAGAAAAGACTATGAAATAATCTGGATGTTAAATCACTGTCTTAATAGAACAAAAAGTTAAGGGGTGAAGTTTCTAGGTGTTTAAGGGCATGGTCACTAAGTTGTTCTTTTTATATACTGATAAGATAGGTGATATTTGGACTATATTTTAAGCTACTGAGGAAAATACTGTGAGCGGGGGGTTGCTACAGCCTCTGTGACAAGCCTATCAATGGCCTTTCATGGTTATAATTTAAAACTGCATTTTGTAGTTAAACAGGTGAGGGAAAGGAATTCAGAAAAACAATTTTTAAATCCAGATTTTTGATAAAGAGTGATGAGAGTAATTATGTTTTTAGAATTCTATTCTCTGGCACTTTACTAAGATGATAAGTAAAAAAAATTTATTAAATTTGGGAAGGTAGAAAAATTATACTGGATGGATATTTGCAAAAAAATCTGCTCAGCAAAACCAGAGATCTAGAGCAGGTGGTGTCTCTGACTTAGATATCCTAAATCCTTATTCGAGTACATTTTTATTGCAGAACAAATACAAATCCTACTGTGCGTTGCTATTTAGCCATTCATCATGGTTAAAACTGTGTATACTAGACATTACTTCAAAAATATTTGTTGGGAAGCAGGCCGTGGCTTAAAAATATATGTAAATGTATATCTGAAGGGCTGCTGTGACTGCTTCTTTTTATTATTATTTCAGGCTCACATTCTCTTTTCTTGGTAAATCAGTCTACGTTTAAATTAATGTAAGTAAAAGACCCTTATATTGGCTTCTGTAAGGGGTAGGATAGGTTGTTAGATTTTTAGTAACAAGCACTTATTCAGCAAGGTAGTTATACATGTGTGGATTGGAGCCACACTACTATAAACTCTTTTCTAGAACACTTTTTATTATCTGTAAGGCTGTATAATCAGGCAGCTTGTCAATGTTTCTAATGGAGAGAATAATTGCATCTTCAGAAGTCACATAGTGGTGACATTACCTTTTGATTAAGAACAAACCCTCACTTTTCCCCTAGTGAAGGATCTTCACATGAAAATGCACAACTAACCTAAAAACATAGTCCACAATTAAAGCAAATCTTAAGAACCTTAATATTCAAGCTATTGCAGATTTGAAGTGTGCCTGATACTCAACTACAGTTGTATTTAACAAAGTCTAGTTTAATGACAGCTGGGGGAAGAGCATATTATTATACCTCCTTTTTCCCGTTACTTCTAAATAACATTTGGCCTCGTGATAATTTGATATTTCTAAAACAAATTCTCATTCTGATAAGCACTGAAAAAGATATTTCTAATGCCAACTGGCTGGAGCTTCAATTTATCTGGAAGAACAAAGGGTTAACAAAATCTTCTCTCCCCTTCAAGTGCTAAAAGCCAAGTTTTCACTGCTTTCATTTGTAAGAAGAGCCTGATTGAATTTACTTCTGTTTCACTTTAAAAACTTCCTGGCTTTTCATTCACAAATCACACGTTTGTCTTCTCCCGGAAAAGCTTTGCTTTTGTTTTTGTGACCTACATTTGTAGGGCTCCTAATTAACAGGCAGCACTGGGATCTGCTGTCCCTCAATAGCTCTGCTACTTTGGGATCCTAAGCTAAACAGAAAACATGTTGCTGAAATCTGAATGAAAGTAATTACCTACTTCTGCTTGGCAGCTTTACGTAGACTGTGTAAAACAGAAATGCATCATAACTGCAGATTTTCCCATATATTGCACTCATGTCCTAGACTGGCAGCTACTGAGGTTAATAGGAGAAAGATCAAGCTTAGAACTGAGGGGAGCTAAGTCTTCATTATCCTTAAATGAAAACGTACCTGCATTATGTCTGTCAGAACATTCTTCCCTGCATTAGTGTTTGCAATCACTTCCTTAATTTTCGTCTTGTTTTTCCCCAAAACTCTTTCCTTACCCTCTGTAGATAACCTGTTCATTATTTTTACCTTTGTGTTCAAATTATCATGCTAGATAGCCATTATCATGGCTAGATGATCTGAGAGATCCCTTCCAACCTTGAAAATTCTATCATATTATCATTCTATGCAAGTGGCAAAAAATCCTACTTAAACAGCATTAGACCACACAAGAACTACGTCTTCTCTGTTCCAGTTGTCAAAGTAAAGAGGAGATTGGCTGGAACTGGAATGCAGCATTTGACTCTGCTTTTTGTATTAAAAACCATGTTGTGTACTGAGCTGAATTGATAGGAAGTGCTGCATTCAAGCACACCAACCAACCGGCTCCTCCCATCATAGAATCTTGTTACTTAATGACATTTTTAGATTTCTGCTATGTCCATCCTCAACAGTGCCATGTTAGCAGTTGGTCAGCCTAATGCTTTGTCCCACAGAATAAGTAATGTCATTTACCATTAGGACAAACAAAGTCTAATTTTCTTGGGATTTGCCTTCTGCTTGGCTGAAAACTCTGAGTTGACTATGCTTATAAGCACTCCTTTTGTCTTAACGATTTGCTTATGATGAAACCTTTTCCTAAAACTCACAACCTACAACATTTCTAAAAATTTAGAGTGGTAGAATCGTTTTGGTTGGAAAAGACCTTTAAGATCATTGAGTTCAACCACTAACCTAACACTGCCAAGTTACCACTGAACCATGTCCCTCAGTACCACATCCACACAACTTTTAAATCCCCCCCAGGGGTGGTAACTCAACCACTTCCCTGGACAGCCCATTCCAGTGCTTGTCAACCCTCTCAGTGAAGAATTTTTCATATCTTATCTAAACTTCCCTTGGCACAACTTGAGGGAATTTCATCCGTTCTATCACTTTTAACTTGGGAAATGAGACTGACAGCCAACTCACTACAACCTCCTTTCAGGTAGCTGTAAAGAGCAATAAGGTGTCCCCTCAGTCTCCTGTTCTGTAGGCTGAATCCCAGTTCCTTCAATCAGTCTTCATAAGACTTGTTCTGCAGACCCCTTACCATCTTTGTTGTCCTTTTCTGGATATGCTCCATCTCAATGTCTTTCTTGTAGTGAAGGGCCAAAAACTGGAGACAGTACTTCAGGAGGGGCCTCACCAGTGCCGAGTACAGGGGGATGATCACTTCCCTAGTCCTGCTGCCCACACCATTTCTGATACAAGCCAGGAAGCTTTTGGCCTTGTTTGCCACCTGGGCATACCTAGGGCTCATACTCAGCTGGCTGTCAACCAACACCTCCTTCCTACCGGGAAGCTTTCCAGCTACTCTCCCCTAAGCCTGTAACTCTGCATGGGGTTGTTGTGACCCAAGCGCACGACTCAGCACTCGGTCCTATTGAATCCCATACCGTTGGCCTATAGGAACTTCACCTCTGTGGCCACTGTTGCTCAAAATCAAACTAAACTGAAATTAGCCTATGCTGAAAAAGCTGTTGGGAGACAGATGGTGACCAAATTGCATACAATACAATGTATCCCACAGTAATGTCTGCGTAAGGTAAAGCAGATACTTCAGGCTAGAATCACAAAGACTGGAGACAAGGAGACACCTAAGTAACCTTCCTTCTAGAATATGAGACGTTCAGTTTTTCCCTATGTTCAGGATTAGCTAATAGTAGGGTAGAAAATTTGTCCTACTGAAGAGACTGGCTTGTTTCCAGAAACCATTTTCCTTAGGGGGTTTCTGCTCTACCTGTACTCCATCACTGGGCATGGAAGGAACGTGCCTTGTGTCAGGTGGCCACTCTGTGGGTAGGGGGTTACTGCTTGCATTTTCTGGGAAGATGTAGGGTTTCTTGTGTATATGATTTAAATACAAAACTTTTTGCAACTACCAGAACCACTGTCCATCCACAACACTGCTCGTCTTTGTCTGACTGGTAATTCCTGATTCTCTTGCAACAGGAGTCATTCTATGTTTGAGCAGCCTGTCTGACATACCTAAAGGCTGTGTGACATTGCGCAGGGTCAGAAACAGAGAGACTGCTCCATACAGCCCTCTGTCCCAAGACTGTGCGATGAGGGCTGTTTGCAGCTTGGATGCATGTACGTACGCAGTGACTCATCCAGTCAAAAAGGTTGCACAGTGGAGACTGAGGGGAATTGATGCTCATGCTGAGGAGACTCTGCAGTGCCAAGAGAGACTTGGCCTAGATATCACTCCCAGGGGCAAAAGGAGGAAATGTTCCTCTTTTATTCAGTAGCCAGACAGTTTCAAGGGGAGACGAAGTTCCACCTTTATTTACACAGATATTTAAGTGTCTTCAACAGTGCAGTAAAACTTCATTAGCAGAAAATTAAGTCGGTTCTCTTAAGAAACATTTTTCTTATTTAGATAGGCAGATTAGTACATGAATACAAGTCTCCCATTCTGTCCTGGTTTCTAACTCTGGGGCTGTTGGCTATAATAGAGCATTAAAGGAATATTGGCTTCTGCTGCCTTACGTTCTTCAGTACATTAGATGTGCTTCTCCTCACATAAGAGACACATCCCCTAGCTTGGCTATGATTGAATTGGCTGCTCAGAGCATTCAGACTTTAGACTTTTTGGTGCCCACTTTCTGGCAGAAACACAGGGCATGCTTATACAGTCGAGTTAAAGGTCTCCAAACTGACGTGGCTGTATAGTGCAGTTCAGTGCCAGGCAGAAATATGAAACCCAAGCTCACAGCAAAAGTGTAGTGTTACAGTGGCACTGTGGTCTTACTAGTCCACCCTTCTAGAAGGAAAAACTGACTGGCTCAGACCCAGCAATGCCGAAGCCAGTAAACTACTTTGGTTTCTTTAAGAGACCCAGTCACCACCACCAGCTTAGGGCTTTTTGTGCCATATTTGAATTGCGTAGGCATGTGCTTATTTGCACTTTTACAGTCGCTTAGGGCCCTTGGACTTCAGTGATATTCATCACAAGGCACTTTGCCAGTGCCAGAAAGGTTTTTTTTAGTAAAAGCTGGCTGCTGGAAGAGAGCTCTGCATCTTGAACCTTACTTGTCCTGTCAGCTTCTGCAGAGCATCTTGGGCACAATTTTGTCTCTGTGTCTGCAGAGCACCTACGCTCTCACTGTAGTCAATGGAGATCTAGACAGTGGAGCATGGGGAGATATTCATCTGACTAGATATAGGTGTTTCCTTTAGGTGAGTTGATTTTGCTCTCCCTGTAGGATTTTTAGTATGTCAACCTGCGGGTTGTCTCCTTGTGCCAATCCATTCCCTCAGACCTGAAGTGACAGCTGTCACAGGAGTAATCCAGACTTGTGGTTACAAGAATTTCCACTGCACATGAATGATGCCTTGATGTTAGCTTGAAATTGTCCTTTACTCTGAAATCACCTTTAATTCAACCCACATTACAGCAAGAACAAGCAATACTTATCTGTGAAATCTGAAATAGCACTTACAAAAGTTTAGAAAACCTGATGTGTGACAGAAATAAAATGATCCTTACCGGAGTCTTTCCTACTAAGTATCCAGCAGATGGATTATGGATGCTCCGATTACTAGACCCCATTTTAGGGTATTTTATTTCTGAATGTCATCTTGTCTTTTCCATCTTCTGCAGATTTAACAGAAAGCCCTTTTTCCTCTCCTGTGAAATGTTTATAGGAAAGAAAAATAAACATTTTTATTATTATTATTCTGTTTATTGGCAATTACCACCTCTTTAGAAATCATAATTTGTCAGTGGAAAACATGAAATCCCAGTACACTCTCCCATATAACCCAGGGGGTTTGAGGCCCTTTACTTCCTTCTTCATTTCCCTCCTCCAATAACAGTAGCAATTCTCATGTGACTTTTCCAGCCCTTGGATGTTATTTTGACAACCACACAAAATCTAATGCATAAACGGTGTTCTTGGCATGAAGTCTATTAGTGATTCTAGACTGAGATTAGAAAAAACAGGAAACAGCCACTCTGGAGTAATACCAGACTTGGCATGGCTCAAGTTTCACCTTATGCTCGTAGGTTCCATGGCAGCTTCTGCTCACTGCAGACTTCAGGCCCTGGAGGCCTCTAAGTGTCTCCCTGAGGAGGAGGCAGCTGTGGAGCTGCCCTCACTGCCTGCCATTTCAGTAGTGGGACTGGGTGCCCAAGTGCATTCAACAAGTTCTGCTCTTTTGCATTAGATTGAATTACACTGGATGAAAGCAACTGTGGCTGCTGCTGAAGTGCACCCATCACCTACTTTAGTTCATAGTAAAGCTAATGTCTCCTTCCTCCCACCTTTTCTTTTCATAGTGCACTGATTATTGTGCAGTAAAAAATGCACCCTTTTAAACTCTGAAATTAAAGCTGTTCTCTTCCTGCCATCAATACACCCAGAGGAACATAAGTTTGCACACTGGAATGCATTGTTAACTGCAATAACAAGTGGACAAAGGAAGCCAAATTGTTTAAAAGACTCCCAGACTCAGCAATTTTCAGCTGAGTTAGAACTTGCAGCTTGACTTCTCCTCTTCCACGTAAGCTCCTGAGTCAGGAGCTACTCCTTGTACACAATTGGACTCAGACAGTCCCTTCCCTAAATCACCTTCTGAGAACAATCAAATTCAATTCCATTCTGTCCCCTGATTCAGTTTACAACATCTCCTTGGCGGTGAATGGCAACTCTCCTACAGTACTGATGGAATAATCAGAGAAAAATATCTTTTTGTTCTTTCCTTTTGTTTAAATAAAAACATTTTTCATGCATTTGGAGGCAATTCTATTTCCCCAGTTGCTAACAGAAATCTTGTTGGTAGCCTTTACTCAAGAAGTTTTCCATGAACCTAGCCACACGGAGAGCTTAACTACAGGACAAGAGGCGACATATGTAGGATTGGTATTAG
This sequence comes from Pedionomus torquatus, assembly GCA_013398155.1. Lineage (NCBI taxonomy): Eukaryota > Metazoa > Chordata > Aves > Charadriiformes > Pedionomidae > Pedionomus > Pedionomus torquatus. The sequence goes on from VZRU01015222.1 coordinate 258,215, forward strand.
TATCAAGAAACTTACAATAGCTTCTGAAACATACATGTTAGTAAATATATCAAAGAGGCTTTCTTATTTGCTGATTTGGGGTGTTTTAAGTGAAAGAATTCTGATTTGTTCAGCAAACCTAAAATTAAACCCCACAATTACTTCATACATAGAGCAGTGATGAAGTGCACAGCAAAACTATCCTGACAGCAGTAGCAAGTGTATTGTGTTTTAAATAGATACTTAGTAAAGGACCTGAGGCCAGCTTGGGGTTAGCAAAAGCAGTCTTTAAGTGCTTTATCTGAGAGTTTTGTTTTACAGTTATGTGACTCAGAATACATAGAAATGGATCTCTGACTTGGATGCTCTGTTTTGTTTTTATGTTTGTTATAGCTATGTTTGTTGATTATTTTATCATAGAGATTGTTCATCAGCCTTTAAAACATAAAGCTCATACAGCTTTCTTATTCTGAAATTTGATGTTGAAAGAATACTAAAAATTCCTTACACCGTGATGAATGAAGGTTGGTTTTGGTAAAAGGGATATATCTGAACCGTTGCTAAGTCTCTTGCTCTCATCGTGTATGTCACATTGATTAGCTAAAGATATACCTTCTGGAGCCATTTCACTGCACAAAGATCCCTGCTTCCTTTGTATTTTTAAATATAGTTTCTAGCCCTCCTAGTTTTGGCAAAAACTTTCTCAAAGATTTTAAATGAAATGTTCTAAGTTCAGTGAAGTTTTTGGGAGAGAGAGGGACTAGGAAGGTATTTGTTGAGAGGGTACAAGGGACAGGAAGGCAGTAACAAGTGGAGACTTATAAGGTTTGCTGGACCTTACCTTAGGTCCAGCTGCTATGATCTCTGTGCCTGTGAACTCCACACTAAACAAACAGCTGATGGGGATGTGTACTTTCATGTTCTGCTTTGCTTAATTTACATTAAATTGTGAAAACTTCCATGCGTTTAGTAGAGCAGGCTCATTAATCTGGATGCTTTACTCTCCAGCTCTGCTAATCTTTCATCTAAAATGGGTTTTTTACACAATTAGATTTTCGTGAGTGAGTTAAAAATAGCAGTTAGGTGATTTTGTTTTATTCAGTTGCCTCTAATACTGAATGAAATTTATTTTTGAATTTAAAATGGAATTGCCCTTTGTGATTTATCTTCTCATTAGGAGGCCTATCTATGGATATTTTTGAGAAGTTAGTATTTTTAATAGTATAAAATTGCTATTTAGACTGTGTAAGTAGCCTGACTGGAAAGAAGGAAAGAAACAAACAGAAGACAGTTTTGGCCTTTGCCTCCTCTTGAATACTTGTTGTTTTACCAGATGCCTAATACTGACAGTGACACTCTTCCATGTATGAAGCTAAGGTGGCCAAGACTCTGCCATACAGCAGATCTGGGCTGTCAGAGTAATAAAACACATCTACAAACCACTATCAAACTACTGGAGGGTTTCTGTTGTGTGACCTGGAGCACCTGTGTCCTGGGCATGGGGCATAGGAGAGTCTCATCATTCTGATGACAGACCTTTCACTGTGCAGCTTGAATCCCTCATGTGGTCTTTGCTGCAGGACCCAGGCTGAAACAGATTTATGGTAACCCCCATTTTGATGACGTGTGATCTCTTCTAAGTATGGTGAGGCAGAGGTTGAAACATCAAACCCTGGTATGCCTATATGAAAGGGATATGTGACCTACCATGGTCACATAAGATTATGCTTTAATGTGCAAGCTCTTCCAGGGTTAAGGCTATGATGAAGTATAAATCCCGCAAAGAAGTTTTGCCAAAATCACCGTGTTTTCAAGCTGTCATATTAATTCTTCTATTCTATAAACAGGTTTTATTGTTTAACTTTGTGCATGGGACCAGATGCTCATTTGATGGTTAGATGATCTAGTCTGATAGACACCAGCTGTGAATCTGATCTGCAGTTTGTTCTGGAGCTGCACTGAGAAAGTCAGATGGGCTTTGGTCTCCTTATTCCCTTATCTGCACCCTTTTTTTCTACAGTGTTTTTGGCTTTGTAAGAGAACAAGAAGGTTTCACTACCTAACAAAGAAAGCTTTGATTGGGGCCTGGCTAACCGAGTCCAAAATTAATATTCTCAACAATGATGCTTTGTTCTCTGAATCTTATACTTTTTCAGATAGAAGAGAGTTAAATATAACCTGGATGGGCTATTCTAAAGAACTACATGCCAACATTTGATTAGCTACATTTTTTGCTGGGTTTTCTGTGAAATGAGATTTAAACAATCCCTCCCTCTGAAAGTTTGTGCCCAGTTTCTTGGATAATTTCAGCCTGGTTTGATAGGGGAAAAATATTTAGAGATAACTACCCCTTTATAAATTTTGTTCCAATAGGCATTTGTGTAAAGGAAATGGGTCCTGAAAGTGTTTGGAGTGTATGGACCAGAGCATGTGAATTCAACTGGTTTAAATGCTCAGAACAGCTCTAACCAAATCAACTTGTCTAGTCAACACATCTTGAACTCATCCAAAGATGGAGATGCCATAATGTGTCTGCAGGTACTGTTCCTGTATCTGACCATCCCTATAGTTAAAAAAAATAAATCTTAATATGCGTCTGAAATTTCCAGTGATCCAACCTGTGTTCTTTGTCTCTTGTCCCATTACAGTGCACCTCTGAGAAGAGTCTGGCTTTGTCTTCTCTGTATCAATTTACCAGATAATTATAGAATCAGAGAATCAGAGAAGTTGGAAAGACTTTTAAGATCATTGAGTCCAACCATTAACCTAGCATTGCTAAGTCCACCACTAAACTATATCTGCAAGTGCCACATCTACATGTCTTTTTAACACCTGCAGTGATGGTGACTCAACCACTTCCCTGGGCAGCCTGTTCCAGTGCTTGATAACCCTCTTAGTGAAGAATTTCTTCATACTGTTCTTCTCTGAACCTCCTCTGGTGCAACTTGAGGCAATTTCATCCTATCCTATTGCTTTTTACTTGGGAGATGAGAGCTACACCCACCTCTCTACAACCTCCTTTCAGGTAGTTGTGGAGAGTGATAAGGTCTCCTCTCAGCCTCCTTTTGTCTAGGCTAAACAATCTCAGTTCTGTCAGCTGCTTCTAATCAGACTTATGTTCTAGACCCCTCACCAGCTTAGATGTCCATCTTTGAACACTGCAATATAAATTCACACTTTTTCTCGTATACAGTACAGTGTTAGTACATACTGACTGGCACTGGCTGAGAAATATAGTAATTTACAAATACCATCTTTGCTATAAATAAATCTGGTTAGCAGCCAGTGTTAAATGTTTTAAATAGTAGGAGAGCAAACAGATTCTTCAGATCTATGCTCATGCATCTGGAAATTTTAATGAATTTTAACGTAAATGCAAAAAAGTATATCTGTAGAATATTTCTACTTTTTTGTTTCCAAGAGGCTCATGATCTGTAAATATTTAAAGACTATCAACCAACATATACCAATTATGCCACAAATGAGAGGTGACTTTTACACATTAAAAAAAGCTAAACAAAACCAAACAAAACCTCCCAGATTAAATGCTCATCACTGCAATTTTTTTTTTTCTGTTCTTTCTGGTGTAATTGATAAAGGCTTTCTAAAAGTGTGGCAGGTATTATCTTCTTAATACCAAACATTCCAAATTAGCTCCAAATGGTGTAAACTTAAATGGACAAATAACACTTAAGAAATGAAGTGCTTGGTGGACTTGGCAGCTGTGGTAAATCACTTGGGAAAGCCTGAGGCAGATATTTTTGCTAGGATAAATCCCAAATTTCATCATGGATCTTAGTTTTCTCTTTGGTCTCTGCTAGTACAATACATAAGAATCTGAACCATGTATTTTACACTCATGCTTCAGAGAATGTTTAAAAATGGGCTAAATAAACAATTTCTTCTACTAAATGGAATTCATTCTCTTGTAGAAGCAATCCTATCAATAATACAATTCATTTTATTAGAGATAAGAAAGGTGGAACAGGAAAGGGAAATAGGCCATTATTCACAATAAAAGCGTCATTAGCATAAACAACTTAGCAGGCTTTAATCTTCTTGTATTCCTATTATATTGTAACATAATGCTGGTGGTGCTGAAATACAGCTGAATAGGTACAATGCAAGTGAACTCTCAAATATATGTGTCTTCAGGTAAGGACATGGAGAGGCAAAAGCAGCTTACTACTAGCTCAGGCAGAACTTCTGTGTCTAGTTTTGTGTTTCTATTTTAGTGATGTTTGCAATAGAAACCAATGAATGTCTAAACTGGTATTTTCCATACTGTGTTTGAACACTGGAAATCCATTCTCATTCATAGGATATGTGATACACAGATACTTAAATAATTGCTTTTCCAAAATAACACTTGTAATTTTTACTGTAGGTGATATTTTCATCTTATTGTCAGTTCTTTGTTTTATTTACTGTTGGCATTCTAGTTATTTGGCTGTGAATTTCCCTGCAATTTTGCATGAAGCTGAATCTCATGGTGGAATCCGACATCTAAGAGTTCAGCAGCCTAACTGAATTTTGCTTTGTTCCTAACTCAATATAATTGTTAATACAGTCAATAGTACAAGTATGCTGAATTCCATAAGCACAGTACAAGGAGCTGTGGTATTTACAAGTTGGTTGGTAATTTAGACAATTATTGCTACATTCTGTCATGTATAGCTGCTCCCCTATGGCTTACAAAATAAGGCTTCAGAATAGTTATATTTCTCTGTCTTTGATTAGCCAGACAAAAGGCAATGAATGAACAGCTAGTGTTTTACTTCAGACCTTATCAAGATTTAGCTTGCCAAACCTGATTCTGCATTGACTTGACTTCCAGTCAGCAGCTCTACTGAGCATAATGCAAATCGATATTCTCTGAGCTCTCTTTATTGTGTTGCTAAGATTGTCTGTGAGAATGAAAAGCTCATAAAACATGTCATAATGAAGAGCTTGAAACCTGAAGTCTTCCCACCCTCAGTATTCATGCTACTTCTACACCTCGCTCTGCAGGAGCTTTTTCAATCCCTACAATGCCTTTTAACATTGGAATTGGAAACAAATCTTAGAGACAAACCTGAAAAATAACCTGAATGCTTTTCTGCAGAATGATAATGCCATTTTTGAGAAGAAAGTGGAATTTAATATCTATATCACAAAGTATGTTAACTTATGTTAACTGATAAAGGATCCCACTCCTGTCCACATAAAGAGCAATTTATCAAAGTCACAACCATATACTATTTAACGACCAACTAAACAAGGAGCTGGAGGTCTTTGAGACTGCACAGAGAAATAAATAAGGAACCTAGTAATATTTTACATTCTGCATAAGGACTTGTTCGAACTATAGTTTCTGTCTGTAAGTCAGTTCAAAACAAAAAAACTAGGGATTGAGGGGACAGAGCAGCAAGCTGAAGCTGAAGATTGCATCTCCCTATTTCTGAAGCTTGGTAGTTTTGGGAAGTTCTAGATGAGTTTCCTTCCATGGAAAACTTGTCATATTGTTAATTAGGGAGATGGTATGAAATTTCACTGCTTCATATCACTCTGCAAGGTCTAATCTAGTCAATTGTAACATCGTATCATTCATCATCAAAGGCAGATTTTGTTGAAAACAGGTTAGTGGATCTTGTGCCTCACTGACTCAATCACATACATTTTGCAGTGTTTTTTGTAAATGGCTTTATTAAGGCAAGAAGTTTTTTATCTTCAGGATGTCTTTGGAAATGGTTACAGAATCTCACTTCTCTGAGAATTAGGAATCTTTAATTTGAAGCTTAGATATACAACCAGATTTGTCCAGACAATTCAATTAATTGTTTCCAGTTGTTATTATACAAATAGCTCATGCTTTTGACCCACAAGCAGTAAAACTGGTATGTGTATAGAAAGAAATCATGTCCACTCAGCCTTGTTCAAGATGAAAAGCCCGAAGTGTTTTGGCTGCCCTCGTAAGAAAGGCTTTCCACTCTTATTATCATAAGGGGCACTTCTCAATAACATCTTTCACTTTGAATTTATCTTTTCTGACTGGTGAGATTTTTATGCAGTACTCCTCAATCTGGACAAGTCCTGATAACGTCAGCAGTTCCTCTGAACTGTGCTGCAAATGTTTCAGCTTACGGACCCTGATGTCATCTGTTTTTCAGTTGCACAATGCTAGCAACTCCCAGTAAGTCTCTGATCAACTAATAAACATGAGTGTATTTTTCTTAACATATGTTTCCAAACTTTGATCTCTTGGTTCATAGCCGAAATTGCAGGTAGTAGTGGCAAGAGTCCAAATTCAGCCTGCCACACAACAAACTGAATTGATGCTAAACATAGCTTCAGATGACCCTCTATAAATATCTGCCTGCAGAATGAATTCAGGAAAACAACTGTCCTGTCTTAGATGTTTCAGTTAATTGTCTAAAGTTAGATGGGATTAATCTGGGTTTAACTGTATAATCTTCTTAAATAAAAAGTAACGAATTGTGCATTTTTTAATTACCGCCACAAAAGGTTTTACAAAGGTGTGAACTTAGATCAAATCTTTTGATACTTAAATACAGGTTTTCAATAATCAAGCTATTAATTTACAACTTTTTCATGTTAAATCAAAAACAAATGTTTAGTTGAGCCATTTTTAAATACAAAGGTAAAGGGAAATTTTCTATAAATTATTTATGACAGCCTTCAGCCTTCAGCCTACCATCTAGTCTGCTGCACTTCCTGATATTTTTCTCAATGGGACTGTACATATTTATGATTATACATTGCTCTCTTTGTCTTCTCGCTGTATTTTTATTCTGAATATCCTTTTCCTTTGATTTTTTTACAACAATATCCGAAAGTGAGCAAATTACTAATATATCTTGAGGTCTCTCTAATGTTATAGCATTTTGAACTTCTTGGCTAAATCCAACTAGCACTAAATCAATTTTAAATCAATATTATTCCATTATTTAATAATATGAAGACAATATTTTTTTTTTAATTCTTAGCAGCATTCTATGTTAATTAATCTCTAACTGATGATGACATTCTAATAATTCTGAAATTCTCACAGGATGATGTTGTTGAAAGGGACTGTGGACCAGGCTGATATTATTATTCTTCCAAAGAAGGTAGTAAGATAGGTAAGGTACCTAGAAAACTGTATTTCTGGAGGGAAAAGAAAGGACAGAACCTAGGGTACTTGGATTAAGGGTATTCTTTCCACAGTCTCTCTGCCCTCTATACTCTCTTCTCTCAAACACACCTGCAGTGTTGTTACAGATGGAAAATGTGTACAATTTTACATAAACATGTTGGAGTCTTCATAGGAAATCTGAACCCCATTAAAGCCAAAGAGCTGGGCTGCAGCAGGTCACCGTCCAGCATCAGCCTCCCATGCCACCTTCTCCTTGCTGCTTCCCTCACACCAATGTGATGACTTATGGAACAAGGAAAGAGAAGAGGGGGCAAAGACATTCTTGAAGCATTTTTTCAAATATTTCAAGGATTGTGGGAGGGAATGCTGAGAAGCCATTTAAGCCTTTAAGAGAAAGGACCTGAAGGGAAACTGGGAGCTACTGAAGAAACTCTCTGCAATACCATTAGCATTGCACACGTACTTTCAAGAGCAAAAAGCAGGTAGTTTAGAGAAAAGATCTCTGAATGCTGCTAGTCACTGATAAAGACAGTCTTCTGCTTCAGATTTTAAAAATATTGTCATACTCGGCACCGTTCAATAACTCTAATTTGGCCATTAAATTCCTGTCACCTTTGCCCTTTCCTAATGATTGTGACAAAATGCTGTCTGCAGTCAGCAAGACTGAATTGTTGTGGGAATAATTTGAATAAATAATCAAGTCTGCAGCTCATCCATCACCTTGACTGCTTTCTCTATTCCCTGTTCACCTCTTCATGACATTTGGCAGGTCACTTGATATAAAATATGCAAACAGTGAACTGAAATAGCCCAAGTCTACTGAAATATGCTGACTGAACCAGTCACCTTAAAGTAGCTATGCATCTTTGCATGGCAAGCACACATATTTTCTCTAGCCTTTTTTTCCTTGCCACCTTTACCTTGACTAGGACGGTGTTTGTCCCTTTTACACTCACAGAGCTTGTGCTTACAAAACTACCTCATGTGAATATGGGGATTGCCTACTCAAAGATAAGAAGAAAGAGTGATCAGGAAGAAAGGCAGCGGTAGGGAAATCAAAGGACTGAAGAAAGCCAGTAAAGAAATGTGAGGTGTGAAATTAAAATGATGAAAAAATATGTAGAATTAATCTTCTATTGTAATGAAGCTGGTGTAGATATCTTTAATAGCGTTACATAGGTCTAAAATTGAGTTATATTAAGTGTACTTCCAGATGGCATCATCTGAGTATTTCCAGGGGTATTTGGGCACTTACTGACACCCTGCTATCCACTGGCCTCTCTGCCAGGCTTACTGCCCTGGTTGTGTACTGGGCAGCAGCCAGCCCACACCAGCTCCCCCACAGCTGGCTCAGCCTGGTGCACAGCCACAAAGCTAAACTAAGTCAGCTCGAAATACTATGCTGGGCTGCAAACGAGAGTGCTCTGGTTGGGACATATATTAATTTCTGTCAGCTGTGCTGTGTACAGCAGGCAGCTCCCCTAGCAGAGAAGCAGAACATCAGATGGGAATAACAACCTCCAAAACAGTCAGAGTTCACCTGAAGTCTCCTTAGACTAGTGTCTCAATACAGGTAAAGTGATCTGAATGTCTCCCTAGGAAAACTATATGTAAACTGTTCTTTGGGGTTTTTTGCCCCCTTACTTTGCACATTTTCCTGTCTTCTCCTTTTTCATTATCTTCATTTTCCTGTGCTGCTATGTTTGTGTGCATTTGTGTTTCTTGCATGTCTGGAAGAAAGAGAGATTGAATCAGGAAATGCTGGCATTTAATAAAGCTCTATATCAAATCATTTTAGAAGATGGCCAAATTTATCTTACTGTTGAATCAGGAATGATTCTTGGTCTGCACAGGTGCTAAAACATGCCAGTGATCACCTGTGAAATACGTGAGTGGCTAAAGGTTAAAGATCAGATTCCTACCTGTTCTCCACAAACAGTCCTGATTCCAGAATTCAGGGTTTAAAGTTCAAAACACGACTGGTTTGGGGAGGTACAATCACTGGTTTACATTTCTGGATGTAATTCAAAACAACTTTTTCTCTATTAGCTGATTCAAAATAATCGCATCAAAGAAGGGGTGCTTTTTCAGAGGTCATTTCAGTGATCAGCACAAGCTCAGTGATGCCATTAAAGTTAATACTCATGGAGCTGTATCTCCAATCACAGAGAGAGTAGTTACCCAGGTCTGTCTCAGCAGTGGGAATGCCTGAAGCAGACATCAGCCTGGCTGCTCTTGTCCTCTTGCTGTCACCTGCATTTCAAAGGTACAAACAGGTTATTAAATAATTTCCAGCTTAAAAAAATATGTATTCCCCTACCCTTTCTTTTCCAGGACATTTTCAACCAACCAGATCCAGTATGTCCTGTAGTTGCACAGTAATCTTCTCATAAAGGAGGACTGAATGGGAAAGATTTCTTAAACCAGCTGAAGAAGTACCATCTCTAAAGGAACAAAGACTGAGAAGTGGGATGAGCTACCCCAACAAATTTTGTGTTGCCATGGCTGGTATTTTTTGCCAGGAGTCACTACAGACATCTAAGCTGCTTTGTCTATGTCTAGATTATACTGTGGTATAGGTATGCATTATGTGTGAAGTTGTTTGTTAGGTCAACAAAGAAGGAATATATTCCACTTTTGAATTATTTGACTTTTATTATGCTGGATAACAAATTTGAACAAACTTTCACTATATCAAAAAGGTGAAAATACATAAAATAGGGGAATTATTCAATAATTTTATACAAATGGAGCTCAATATAACATGATTTAAAGTACAGATGCTTTTAATCTTCAAAGTTGCCATCTCCAGGTATTTCATGATGAATTGTAATAAAATGATAATAAAATAAATAAAAAAAAAAAAAGAAGAAGAAAAAAATCTACTTCTTTCTGGAAGATGTGTTCATAAAAGCAAACTAATAAGCTAGTGAGGTATGATTTATATCATGAAACAACTGATACTCACCAGTGGAAATCTTCATAAAAATGACATACACTTTTCTTTGGCAAATATTTTATTGTATGTCTCACAGCTATTAAATAATTCCCAGTTTAATTTTCGTTGTGTCCTAAACAGTCAATAGTAAAGATTGTATTCCCTTGGTCTCTTGTATTTTCATCCATACTCACAAAGAAAACTTCCAGTTTGCCTGCTTTTTCCTTTTTTATTTTATATGCAAAACTTGGTAACTTTTTACCCTGAGACTCAGTTTTTAGAATATATGGTGACAAACTTTCAAACAATCAGATACATATCCTGCATCTCACCCTCTCTTCCGGGCCACATATCAGGAATACGTAAGAAGAAGGAAGCTAGTTGTATACAGTTAAAAGCTCATTTTTTATCTCTTTCCAGTTGCCCAGAATGTATGGTGAGCCCCTTAGACTAATTCTGGGATTTATCAGCACTGTCCGTAAGTGTATGGATTCCCCTTAAGGGTACCAAAACATAACAATTTACCTCAGCATGTCACAGGCGGACTAGTCAGATATTGGACTGGGGCACCAGGGAACCTTCCCGGTGACTGCAAAACACAAATGACCCAGGAGACCTGCAGAGGCTGTAAGCCTTGTCCTTAATACCACTTGACTTTGCACTCCCTCTAAGGCATTCATTTGCTACGTAGTAGGGGAATACTCCTTATAGCTAATAATATTTTGTGAGTTTAGTGTCAGATAAGAGAGAATCTTGTTGATGTATCCCTGGTGTGCTCTTTTGGGGCAGCCACACCTTCCCCTGGTCAGTGTGTCAGGCCTGCTTTGAACTCAGAAGCCCCCAGCTGGGAAACTGCATGCCACCCTGCTTCATTGCTGGACCCTGATCAGACGAAGGCAAGAAATAGAAACACAGCTGCTTACTACAGGGTCATTCCAGGCAAGTACAAAAGCACTTGGAGAACTTTCAGATCAAATTGGGATGTCCCTTATTAGGATAAGTGACTGAGCAAGGTCTTTCTGGACTCCAGTGTTGAATAGTCATCTGACTTCTGCTCTGGCTGTATTTTTTAACATATTAGAGCAGCTGACATGTATGTGACTAAACAAATAAAAGAAGTCCACAGGGACAAAATGCTCAATCCAGAGATTCATCCATAGGAATGTTTCTCTTGATTTCAACACAGATAAAAGTACAAGTAACAAAACAATTTATTAAGTAGAATAAACCTTGGAAACTATCTTTGTCTGCAGTGAATTATAAACAGTGGAAAAATGCATGTAGCAAGGAACTGATCATTTTTTTATTTAATCTTAATACAGCTGTAACATCTGACCACCTTTCTCTGGTGTGACACCTTTCACTGGTGTGACATGGTTGAACATCTGTCAGATTGTGGTTCTGTATTTATTATTATAGGGTATACATATTACTACATCACTTCCTAGTATAACAATAGTCTAAAATAAGGTTTGCATATGCCAGTCTTGCAGTTAGATTAGGCAAAATAAGTAATATGTCATTTATACTAAAGAAGACAACACCTGATGCAGGATAAAGTCAGCCTGTTGTCAGAAATTCAGATGAAGTCTGAACTGCCAGACTGATACTTTAAATCAGAGTTGCAGTGTGGCCATAGTGGTTGTAATGTAGTACTAGGATCCCTTACACTAGATTTACTGTACTATTGACACAGAACCTCATTGTCTTCCCTTAAGAGAAAGGAACGTATGAATGAAAGATTTCATTTTGTAAGGGAAGCAAAAAAATGTAATGGCAGGAAACGTCTCAGGAAAAGTCAATAATATTTTTTATAGTTCATTTGTTAGAAGTCTTTCAACATCAACTTGTAGCTCTGTCATCCTTCACTGGAATATATTTTAAAGCTCACTCAGGTGTTCCTGGCTTGATATCAATATCTTTAAATGTTTGCTTTCTTAGATGATAATGATGCCGTCTTCAGAGAACAGAAATTGAAAAAAAAGTGTTAAAGTTGTCGTAGAAAAAAACATAATGGCACATACTCAATGTTAGTATATAATTTCAGTTACACAATTAATACTAACAATATTTCTGCTGATGGAGTGGTTTCATTGGTCTGTAGCTCTCAATTTCTGTCACCAAACACCATGACCTTTGTCTAGCAGATAGTAAAAATGAGAGTCAAAGAAGCTTAAACAACTTGCTTAGACCAACGCAGTGAGTTAGCGCTACCGCCAAGCAGGAAAATAAAACCTTCCAAGTGTCCATGCTAGTACATAGTCTACTACAAAATATTAGTAGTCTGGTCAAGTTACAATGCCTCATTTGGGCTCTGCTATCCTTTCCAACACAGTTCACCCAAGTCACATTGCAAAGATCTTTCAGTTAGGTCTTCAACAGACTCGTGAAGTCAAGTACAGAAATGAACTTTTTTCACCCAACTGACATACCAAATAATCAATGTCCTGGACCTGTCCACCCTGGTAGTCACTGATGTTAATGTGCATTTGCCCAGCATTTCAATATACAAGTTGCAGCTGACTATGAATTTTTTAGGTTGGCTTCTGGGAAATGGGAAAACTGAAAGCAGTATCACTTACAAATTTACTTTCAGTGGGGAGATTAGGAAGTTTAAATGCAATACCCATTTCCTAAAAATAGCAGAAAAACTGCTGTGCTATTGTGTTTCTTATGTTTGCTAATGTCAGTTCAGCTTTTTCTTTTTTTTTTTTTTTTTTTTTCACAGCAAACATCTGTCCTGGCACCTTCCTCAAATTCTAGGTGCAAAATTAAAAACATGCTATTTGCTTCGTGATGGAATCACCTGTGGTTAGCTCCACACAGATAGAAGAGGGAAAGAGAGAGATTAAAAAGGAACTTCAGGGCTCATACTAACAGGAAAACACCACTCTCAAAACAAAAATAAATAAAACTATTCCAAAGTTAACAGCTCTCTTGCTTATCTTATATAATTTGTCATAGGTTGAAAACTGCATAGTCAAATGTCCTTTTCTTTCCAGCAGGGTGAAGGTCTATTCTGTACACTGTTTGGAAGCCTGTACACCAGACAGAAGGTTAAAGAACAAACACTTAAGGGAATGCTTTTGCTGACCAAATTGACTGGTCCAGCGGGAGGTGTCCCTGCCCAGGGCAAGGGGTTTGGAACTGTATGATCTTTAAGGTCCCTTTCAACCCAAGTCATTCTATGATTCTATGATTACCAGTATAGTACATGAATTCATGTGAACCACAGTCCATTGTTTCACTCTTTTATTTGTAATCCAGGACATTTCGGGGCTTAGACTTACAAATAGGGATCTTCAAATAATTAGAGCATAATTCTAATATCAGTAAACTGTGTGCTGAAGGTGGTAGCCATGACTAAGGACCATCAAGAGCATAACATTTTGAGCCTAGCTGTGGCCCAAATGAAAAAAAAAATCATCATACAAATTGTGTCCTGAAAGAAATATTGGCTATGATGGGTTCTTTGTTGTTTGAGTTACAAAGATAAACATACTAGTTTCAGAACAGATAGATGATATGTTATGAAATAAATAATTGAAGGTGCACTACAGAAAGCATTAGCAACTCTTCTGAAGCAAAATTATAGAGCTCTTCATCCACTGCAGATATGCAGTTTTAGCATGACAGTCCTCCAATTTCTCTTCAAAGTTCACAAAAAATAGGACAAGTAAGAAAAAATTAAAATTGCAGAAAAGAATTTGATATTTGATGGTCATGGATCAGTTTTGTACGCAGTAAAGGATATAGTAGATCACAAGATATATTCATTGGCAGCAAAAATTCAGTGAAATTTCTGCTATCCTAAGTTAATTAGTTGTTAAAAGCTATTGCTGATAGGACTGTCAGCAAGAGGAAATTATGTTACCTCTGTCCAGAAATCAAATTGTTACAGATGGAAAGTACTATAACCTTGAAGACCAAGATCTGTTTCTTAAAACAGCAATAAAATTTGTCAAAAGTTGGCTTTGGACAACCTTTTTTAATAGAGTTTTGCATCTGAAGTCTCTAATCTGTCTAATCATCATGGAGGCAGTACCACCTTGACTTTGGTAATTAAAAATGGAATTAGTGCTATTCAGAGTTACGTTCTACTAAAATGTCCAAACTAAGACTGAACAATCACATATATATGCATATATATTTGCACATATATATGCACATATATATGCAATCACATATAGACAAGTGTTTCAGTAACTTTAAAAGAATCCATACAAAACCTGAAAACCTTAACTTCTGGCATCGAAACATTCTTATTTCTTTGAGGATAAAGAGAGAATATTGAAAATGAAAACTGGTGCTAAATAAATTGCACAGACTGTACCTTATATAACATTGAAACTAAATTTTACATCAAGTAACACTAAACTTAGAGAGTTCATACTCATATATCTGAGAAAAACATTTTTCCCAGCTGTCTCGTCATGTTGTCCACTGGTACAACATTGTTATCAAAATTAAATTATTAAAAACTAATATATACCATGTGTTATATAAAGCACAATATTATGTAAAGAATATTTTTAATTGAAATTTATCAATATATAGTGATGCATGGCTAAAATTTATGACTTTAAAATTATTTTATGTATGTCTATATAGAGATATTACTTATCTATCTTTCTATAAAATTTCTGGTCTGTAATTACCTGTCAATGCCAATGCAAACTGCTTATATTTATCCCAGCATATAGCCTTATTTTTCCATTCTGTTCTTTTAAAGAAACTTGTGACATAAAGAAGCGTCTCTGCATCTTTTTTCATGAGGAGCAATGTCCAGTTTCTCCTCGATTTGTTTTGGCTTCCAGCCCTACTTCAGATGCACTCTCCTTGTAAAGATAAAGATGTGGAAAGGACTTTGAGAGGTCATTTAGTCCAAGGTGGGATCTACTAAACCTATGTCACTTCTGACATTCATAGAAAATAAGAGCAATTGCACATCCTCCCTGCACAATCTGCTACAGCAATTAACTGTCCCTGAGACAGAGAAATTTCTTCCTAAGGGCTGTATTAGAGCTGTACTGCTGCAAACCCATTGCCTAAAATTCTCTCTGTACTGGACAAGGAGAACAAACTATTTCCTTTTTCTTTTCAACATGCTTTCATATTTGAAGATTATTATCATATGTCCCTTCAGTCTTCTCTTTATTCTGAACAACTCTGTTTCCTTCAGTGTTTCCTGGCAAGCTGTAGATTGTAGTGAACCTTGCTGCCCACCTCTGAACTCACTTCAAATCTACGTCAAGTGCCTCAGAACAGATATATTAATCCAACTAGCCCAAGCCAGTGCAGGGTGGAAGCCCTAATCCATACTTTACAGTCTGTACTCCTGTTTGCAAATCCCAGTATGAAATCTCAGTTTTTCACAATAACACACCATTACTGATCTGTGTTCAGTTTATGATCCACTAATGAGGATCTTTCCTGGTAGAATCAGTACTACTCCAACTGGTCTCTGTGTGTTATCTTGTAGTTAATAATTCTCCCTAAATTCAGAACCTCATATTAGTCTGCATAGAATTGAAGTAGCTGAAGACAGCAAACATATCTGGCTGCAAGAAACCATTTCAAAGGTCTTAATTAAATAAATACATACTTATAGTTAGACTGTATTAATGGTTAACTGCAGTTACAGTTTTCTAGTACTTTTTGTCACCGGTCTATAGAATTTTCCTCCAAGCCCAATTTCCACAACGAACTTGTTAATGAGAACACCACACATGAATCAAAAGCTACATTAAAGTCAAGCTATATTACATTTCCTGCTTTCCTTCTGTCCACAAGATCTGTTACCTTATCATAGAAGAAAATTAGATTGATTTGACACAATTTGCTCTTGACAAATCCCTGCTGGCTGTTGTTCATCTCCCTTGTTATCTTCAAGGTGCTTACAGACAGTTTGACTATTTGTCCCAGTGTTTTTCCAGGAACTTAAGTTGAGCTGATTTGTCTGTAATTCTCTGTTTCTGTATTTTCCTTGTTTTATCTCCTCTTTCTCTGTCTCTTTCTTTCCCTGTACTCTCTCAATAACTTCCTATTTATTAAACTAGGCATTATATTTACCCATTCTAGTAGTTTGAAAACTCATCCTTTTCCCTGAGTTCCCAAAGAGAACAGATAATGACTGAAGCTTTTAAGAGGGTTTATGTAAATATGTACAACCTCTTCCAAACAACTAATACTGGGATGTAAGGACTCAGGGCTACTCTAATATTTAATCTACATCCACACCCCAATCATCTCTGTTAACTTCATGTAAAGATGTCAAAACATTAACAGAAGGAACTGAAGCCACTTTTTCTGCTGCTGCTGTTACTGCTGCAAGGACAGTGACCTGGAACAGAAGACGGAACTGACAAGCAAAGGCGTTGTTTTACACTGTTTCTGCCATCCTCCTCCAAGTTCAGTGTTGCGAGCCCTAAATATCATTAAACCAGTGCTGCACATTAGCAACCTCACTGCAGCAAGAGCTGCAATGAAATGGAACAGCACAAGACAATTCTTGCCCTTCTAGCATCATCTGGGACTAGAGTTTCCTCCCACTTAGCAGTGAATCAGCTCTTCACTGGATTTTCCACATGCTAATAATATGTTCACAGACGTTTTCTTTTTCCTCTTTGTGGTCTTTTCCGACTGTGCCATATTTCATGGCTTGGCTTTTCTAATTTTGTCCATACATACTTACACTGTTCTTTTATCCTTGTCCCTGATATACTGACCCAGTTTCCAATTTCTTCATGCTTCCTTTTTGTGTTTGAGGTTAATGAAGAGCAGAAGATTTAGCCAAGCTGATCTCTTGCATAAGAATAGTTTGTGATTGTGATCTTAATAGTGTTTCTGTGAGGAACTGCCAAATTTCCTTTTTTCTTTAGCCTTGCTTCTTAGGAGAACTAACCTAATAATTCTCTGAGGGCATAGCTTTTCTCTGAAGCTTTTAACTCCATTTATTCTCCATTACTTTTATTTAAAACAATCTGTCCTGCTTCAGATGAGACAAAGGGGAAAAGCTGTCTAAATAAAAACAGTCAGGATCAAGTCCATGAATAAAATTCAGCTGTTGCCTGTGAAATGAGTCTTCAACACAAATTTGTACTGGTAGGCTCTGATTTTAACATGTTTGAGTATATTTCAAAAGTTAAATAAGATATTGTCACCCATGATGGCTGGACATCTCAGTTTCACAAGAAGAAGATACAAATATCAGCTTTCTCTTTCAGTAGATTTGAAAAAGTCAGTATTACAGGAAAGAATGTGAAAAGCTGCCATGTTGCAGAAAACAACTAATGCAATTCCGCTTTTTAGGTTCCACATTAAAAAATCACTCGACATTTTAGTCTCCCTGAAATGTGTGAATTTCTTTGGGCTTTTGTGCCTTTACAACAGCTGTAAGGCTCTAAAGGAGATCACTTTTTAACATTAAATCCCATTATGCATCATGTAAGCTTCTTTGATGTAGGATGTAATTTCAAGTATCCATATACAGTCTTATAGCTTGCAGCAGTCAGCACCACCACTTAGAAGTTATTATCATGGGTTTTGCATTTTGTAACTTTCTTATAATCTTTGAAGTCTCTCTAGGGAAGTCAGTCGTGTTTCTCAATGAAAAGTTGAAACAGTAACAACCTTCTCAAAGTATTATATAGATAATTTCAGTATTTTTAATAACATCGATTACTTAATTGCATTTCAAGTCCTAATATAAGAGTTTCCAATTTAAGGTAATGCGCTAATGGATTGCCCATAGCAATGTGTAACTAATTTTTTTATTGCTGTGAAACACTGCCCTAAACCCATTGAAACTATCCTGAGAGAATAAAAAAGGAAAAAAAAAAATAATCTACTGCTCAGATACAGTCAAGACCCAGAGTCACTCACAGGAAGTGACTTTTCTTGCACAGAGATAAAGACCTGTTTTATTCAACCGTCAGCTTTAAAGGTTGCTCTACTAAGTTACAAATACTTATATTAAAATAAAATTTTGGAAATTTATTACAAATTACCTAGTATTGAAAATAGTTTTTGGAGGTGAATGGGAGCAATCATACCTGGCATTACAACTGGTCAGAAAGGTGATGAAGCTGATTTCCTTTGGTCTGAAGTCTGTCAGCAATCAAAATATTGCAAGTGTGAATATTCACTGGTGTTCTTGCAATTTTTTTCTATTAAGATCAAGCCTTGAGTAGTCAACATGGAAGTGTGGAGCATGAAGTATTTGACAAAACCATCATGGGTTACTACTTGAGTTTTGAAGTGCCTCTGTTACAAAGGTACCTTATTATATGTGAGAGAACATATAACTTGAAAGGAGTATGTATTTCTATAAATTGCATACTTGTAAATAGTAATAAGATATCTACTTTTTTTGAGGTCTTTGAATTCTCTTGACCTGTAAGACAAACTATTGACCAAGGCAAAGCTGAGGTCAATGTTTTCTTCAAGGGGCAATAAATCTCTTTGGTTACTGAAACATAGTCAATTAAATGTAAAACCTATCTTAATGCAGAGGTAATATGGCTCTCAGAGGCTCTGGAAAATAACACCATTTCACGGGGAGGTTTTTCCTTTCTGTACTGACTATTTTACAGACAAGGAACAAATAATTATAGTGGAAAGGAAAAAAAAAAGGAAGACTTTCATTAATGTAGCATTAATGAACTTACACAATTTTATTTAAACAGTCACTTATGTACTGTTAAACTTATCTATAATGGCAAAGCAGCTGTATCCCTGATAATTATTAAATTTAACTGAGAATAAAGCTCTGACTTTGTATGTGTAATCAAGACCTGGTTTAGTTAGCTTTGGTCTCTGCCTAACACTCCACTCATCCAGCTTCTGAGGTTCCAAAATAAGCAATGGTTTATCTTTAGTATCTTGCTAAAAAAATTGCAGCTGTTCAGAAGCAGATGAGTGAGCTGCATGACATCCAGGCTACTGGAGCAGAGAATGCCTCTCACTGTGGAAACTTCCTGGGTTGCCTCAAACTAAACTGCAAATGTGTGCTGGCTCCAAGTTGGAAGGAGATTGCTGTTGTGTTACTTTGGCTGCCTTCAGACATGGATTTTTTCTAAATCCTTTTTTATTCAGATGTGTGGCCTTTTTGTGAAACTCTTAGACTTTGATTTTGCTGGTATTCGAGGGGTTTCTGGGTTGCTCCTGCAGATTCTAAATTCACATCATAGCTGAAGTTTCTTGTTTGAGCTCTTGTTGACATCACCTCAAGTTGTGATGTACATTCATGCAGACAATAAGTGGCTTCAGTCCCATGAACTCTGTGACAAACTCAGAAATATCTCAAATGTTCCCAGACTCGATATTTAGTCAGTTGCTGTTTATGGATACATGTTGGTTGTGAAGTGATGAAGTTTGACATTTTTGTGGCAGCAAAATAAAAAAATGTATTTCTGTTTCCATCAGGTGGAAGAAGTACTGTTGTTCACTTGCTTGGTAAGACTTAATGTAGTCTCTAAAAGGGCTAAAGATATCTTAAAGGACTGATGATGTGATGCTAGTAACAAACTAAACTAACTTGATTTTCTGTCTTCAGGTGTACACTGACAAAATTCTCTCTGAGAGTAACACCAGCAAAAGATTAAATACTTGGGAGGGAAGCTGGAGTTCAGTGAGTCTAAGCCATGCTGAATGGAAATTGCCATTTACATGAAACCAGTAGGGCCATGGTTTAGAGAATGCTAAAGCAGCAGAGTTGACATTATAAAGATATTCCCAGATGCGATTCTGGCTGTCTGGAACAGGACTTTATAGATTCCAGGAAGCTTGTGCTGGAGCAGCAAATCCAGAACCCTTAGAAATTACAGTGTCTACCTTTTCTTCCCTGGAAAGTTGTGTGCCTAAGTACTGTGGTTATATCAGTGGCCTCTTCTGGGGAGTCTAGTCTAGCTGTTTTTAGCTTGTTTAGGTAAACACCCACAAAGTATTTGGAAATTTACAGTAATAT
The DNA here is from genome assembly GCA_013398155.1 of Pedionomus torquatus. Taxonomy (NCBI): domain Eukaryota; kingdom Metazoa; phylum Chordata; class Aves; order Charadriiformes; family Pedionomidae; genus Pedionomus; species Pedionomus torquatus. The sequence goes on from VZRU01015222.1 coordinate 278,234, forward strand.
ATTTTAAGGGGCAGGAAATCAAGAGCAGAAAAGATCATAAGGGACACTGACATGTAGAGAAACACTAGGTTAACCATCAGAAGTCCCTGACCATGTGAGGTTCACTAGGTGCAGTTATTAATAATATTATTATAAATTAAGAGTATTATTTGTCACATGCATTGTTAAGAGTGAGAAATAGCCTTCCTCTGCCTTAGTAGCCAGTGCCAGCAGCCTGCAAAGCTGAGCCTTGGTCTCACAGCCTACCTCCCTATGTAGGTGTTACATTTTCCTCTTCAGACTCAGACAAGTCCAGCCTTGGTCTTGGTATAAGTCCCACAAGGTTAATTTATTGTTCAGTTAACAAGTTTAAAATACCAGCTCTCTTTCAAAAGGCTTCAATACCTACTAATTTTGTAGCACAGTTACCTATTTTCATATGTCTAAGAAAAAAACCCTAAACAAATAGATCATTGCTATGCTAGTTCCTGGAGTATGTATATGATTCGTTAGACACTGCTAAAGTCCTTTTTCAAACAGAGGAACACTTATTGTACATGCACTTGTATTACATGTTCATGAGGGGAGTTACATCTGCAAACATGTATACCCGAGTTACGTCCTTAAAGATTTAGAATGGGATTATCACACTCAAATTCAGCTTTTCAAAACTTCAACCTGAAGCAGGTTTGTCTAGACTTTCTCCTAAGTAATACCGACAGGCATCTTTGGATGATGCCATCCCCTCTCATCCCATTCTAAATGCCTAAAATCATTGAAATTAATTACCTTCTGTTAATTTGCATTAGGAAGAACTTAAGCAATAGCATAGCACCATCAAATTACATGTTGTCTTCAGTAAGAACACTTGTTTAGGAAGTCCTTGTCCATCACTGTCCATTCCAGCCATGTGTTTATGTCCATGTGAAGTTACCAGAGCCACACAGAAGAGAACTGCTCAGACCAAGCATGATTTTTCACTGGGTGAGGGAAGGCACTTTTAACCCTCCTTTGCAGAGATCATAGAATCATAGAAATGTCTAGGTTAGAGGGACCTTTAAGATCATCCAGTCCAACCATCAACCTTGCTGATAAAAAAAAAAAAAAACCACAAAAATAATTAAACCATGTCATTAATCACTATGTCAAACTGTCTTTTGAATACCTCCAGAGACAGTGCCTCAACCACTTCCCTGGGCAGCCCATTCCAATGCTAAATAACCCTTTGGTACAAATATTTTTTCATAATATGCAATAACAAATATACAAGCAATACAGAGACAGAACTAGAGAGGAGTAAATTCACTAAAGTCAGACCCACAATCCATTTTAACTAATTCCTTTTGTTAGGATGCCTCTTTTTGTCTCATTTAAATGACATTAAATTCACATTACTGAGTGCATGTAAATTAACAACTTTCTAAAAATTACCTTCTGTTTCTAAACTAAAGAATGTGAAGTTAGTAACATATGAAAAACTTAAATCCATTTGTATTTTTTTTCTTCCTCAACATATCTTATTTTTATGACTTTTCAAACAGATTGATGCAGGAACTTCACAGTTCTGTAACTTAAAAACTAGCAGGACCCAAAAAATGAATATCAGAAGCTTTTCAGTTACAGCTTTCCTTGGGAGAAGTGGACAAGGTTCAAAGTGTAATATTTTTTATTGTATTAGCAAATAGATCATAATACAAAAGTGTTTTAGGACTGACAGTTGAAACAGGAACTGCAGAAGTCTGTAAAGTTATAATTGGTTTGTCTAATTAAATCAGATAGTAAAATATTGGATGTCACAACCTCTTCTACAGACTGGCTATTAAACAGCCATTTTTTGTGGGATTCATCTTTTGATGATATGAGATTCATCTCACCAAACTTTAAATATCTTCTTTGTAACATTCTGCATCTGAGGTAGTCACCCTGATTTCCCCTTATATCAGTAATAAAAAAGGCAATTTAGAGTTTAATTCATTTGATTCATTTTGGTTGCCTACTTTGCAATAAACATGAGATAAACAGCACCCAGATAGAACATGTATTTCTCTGCAGATTATTAAAAAGAAAAACACATGAGAAAAAAACCCTCAGATATTTATGTTTGCAATGTGGAGCTCTGAGTTTGGATAAGTTCATTTGCACGGTCCAAAGAACATAATTTTCATAAAATTTATTTATTTCAGTCATGGAACAATTTATCAGAGGAATAATGGTTTGTTTGAAGGTAAATAGTTATCTAAAAGGAAAAAAGGTATAATGGCATGGAAAGGTTTTGATTGAGTTTGTTACTAGCTTTTCAAGGCAATCATCCAAGAACATATGAAATATTTCTACTCTTATTGAAAATTGGCAAAAAATTCTCTGTCAATAAAAGTGTAGGTATTTATTCTCCAGGCTTGGGTAAGATGAACAGGCTCTGTGCACGGGGGAGATAATCCTACAAGAACAGTTTGAGAGTTTCAGAATGCAATGAGAGTTATAAGAGGCCACAGTGGTGGGGTAATATCTTTTATTAGATCATCTAATACAGTTGGAAAGATCAGAGCAGTTTCCAGCACATCATCTTGTCATATGCCTGTCTTCTTTTCTGTTCGTGTTGTGTCATCTGCTAGATGATAAGATCTCTAGTCAGTGTTGGGGATACTGAGCATGTGAAGGACACCTTTAAACTCCTTACACAGAGAAGAATACTGTGATCACAGGCCATGGGCTGGGAGGCAGAACTTTTTTTGAACAATGTTTAGAGCACCCCTTCATTTACACATCTGGGGGGGTTGTGTATTTATTAGGTTACACACATTAAGCAGCTGTCTCTTCCAGGTGTGGAGTAACACAGGTTAGTGATTTAACAAAAAGAACTGGAATGTCAGACTGATGAAGATTTCCAAACTTCCTCATACTATATGCCACCTTAGACCTTGTGGCTCCCTCAGACAGTTTAAGTGTGTATACTATTAATATAAATATCTATACATCATGACAAACTGCTCTAGGAATTTTACAGAACCACATTGAGAAAACAGCAACTGCCCTCAGAAATGAAGAAAGTAGCTGCAATGAGCTATCAGAAGGAAGAACTGTACCAAGAGTTGCTTTATTTTTATCAAAGGACATTGAGTTTTGTTTGAATGCTTTCACGTCTGTTTAATTCAGTTTCTTCACAAAAGAAAATTTCTGAGGTGGTTTTCCATTGAAACCAATGGGATTTGGTTGTTCATTTGCTGCACAAATTAGTGCTGGACAGAATTAAGTAGTGCTGGAATGAGTCCATGTGGTTTTTGGTCCCCTGTGGGTAGTCACAGGATGATGTGTCTCGTTCTTGCACCTCCCAGTGACCTGATAGGATTCTGGTCTCCTGGTTGTCTCATTTAAAATCTGCCTGATGGCTACTCCAGCTCTTCAGTCACCTCATATGGGCTCCTCTGTGCCATCTTACCCTGCCATGCTCAGATTCCTCTCCGGATGTCTAGGCCTTTCCCCTGTTTGGGGATCTGACTTTCCCATGCAGGCTTTAAACGAAAACTCACAGGAGATCTCTAGCCAGTGGTAACTCTCGATGAAAACCGCCTTTGTGGTGGTTATTACCTTTGTGTTCATAACTGAAATTGTAACTGAATTGGAACATTAATTTGAATGTAGTTCTACTTTTTTTGGTCAGCTTCAGTATTTTCAGGACTGGTACATTGCTGTTCATGTGAGGTACCAAGTGCCCCTTGGGTTTTTTGGTATCTATAAAGAAGTCCTGTAGAATTTATGGCTCTGAATCTACAGTCAGGTCATTTCTACAAACAGATCTGTAACTAATCTGGCAGAGCACATAAAAATGTTACAGAAGAGCAATGAGGTCAGAGTATTTGAGCAACATTTGTGAAGTCCATGAGAAACTTTTTGTTTCAAGTTTTCTGAGGATACCTGAAGTCCCATTCGTACCTTTATCAAGTTCTGTGTAGTCACAAAGGCCTAGTAATCATGCAGGAAAAAATTGCTTCAAATGTGATATCTATATAAATTATTACAACACATCCACCATTCTGTGTTCTGTGGCAATTAGTTTTTTTCTCAAAAGGTTTTTCTTCATTGGCACCCTCTCTACTTTAGCAAAGATGAGTCATTTATTACATTAAGCCCTTAACCATGTCAGTTAATAACCTGTATTAATAACGGACATCTTTAGGTCCCACTAAACACTGAGTCTAACTATACACTCTTCTAATTGCCGAGCTAATTTTTACTATTTACCATTTGTAGTAAGACAGTGGCTAAAAACTTCATTCACTGATCAGGTGATTATTGTTCTGGTCATTCTAAACACAGCAAAATAATAAGCTTGCACAGCTCAACTCTGTAACTTAGTTTGGAAAAGTGCATGACACATATGTCTCTGTCAAGAGATGACATATGGGACATATTCTCCCCTATGCATTTTATGTCCCAGTTAAAGTGTACTTTTTCTTGAACCTGGTGTAGAACATCTTAAATTTTCCAGAACTCACATTGAAAAATAAGCTATCAACATTCACCGCAAAGGAATATCAGGCCTTTTTTGTTCTTTATCCAATTAACCGGAAGAAAGTCTAAAGCAAGTCCAACCTTTTTCCATGTCTACACAGATGCAATAGAATATACCTTTTCATTTTAGTACGTACAACATGAGTAAAACTTTCTATTGATTACTTCAAGATTGTTAATCACAGTCAAGAAAAACTTGAGAGACTGTGATTCTTTAGATATGTGGGTGTTCCTTTATGTAGGCTAGTAGGTATTCCTCAGTCTTTGAGAGTGATGATCCACAGACGGTAAGAATGACTGGAAGCTTCATAGCTAGCTTGAAGGAGAGGAAATGACTAAAGAACACTTCAGATACACTCAGATATTTGATGGAGATCAGGACAAAGCAAATATTTGTTATCTGCTTATCTGGAGAAGGAGAGAGAAGTGTGTTCTGAACATTGGTTGATTTTATATTTAAGTTTAAAATAAGAAGCTACAAGGTAAAGAAACAACGTTTGTAAGAAAGGCTACTTAAAAATATTTATTTTCTTTATATTAAAAAATAACATCACTATTGAAGAAAAAGAAACAAATAGGCTAGAGAAAAAAAATACTTCTCACACTTCTGAGTCTCAAAGTAGCATTTCCAAAGTAAAACAATCATTCAGATGAAATTTGAGGGAGGGTTCTCATGGAGTTTAAGTTAAGCTGAATAGTATGAGAAATGCCTAGCAACCTTCATCAGGAAAGTCAATTAGTTCTTTTTGTGGGAAGTATGAAATCTTTCTACAAAATAACTCATTTCATGTAAAAAAAAACCCTGAGCTGTTAGCTTTACAACAGAATTTTGGATCAGGAATACTTAGTTTCTCTTAAACAAGAAAACAAATCGAGTGTTTCATAAAAGTAAATAATGTGGCAGTAATGAAAATAAGTGTTTTTCTCTGCAGATCAAATCATACTGGCAGAGTGAAATTAATTAGCTGCATTTATTAAATAGAATAAAACTTCAGGTTACTCCATCTAGTGATTACCATTGTAAAAAGAATCATGTATCCAAATACACTCAGCTGTTTGTTTTGGAAATGTGATTTATGATTCAAAGAACATTCTGCTCTCATTCACCAGTGGAAATTTTTCTCCATGTCTGTAGCTTGGAGGAACCATTATGTGCTAATATTTACCACAGCTAGGTATTTACTATAATTCCTGTACTTGGAGTGGAAATTATGGTAATTTTTTAATTTTTCTTTTTTAAATGAGTGATAAACACCCAGATTGTACGCACTGTTTCTTCTTGTATCTGACTTTCCAGTCTTATGATAGAGGCATGGAAAAGAGTGACATCAAGGGACTGTTACGGGAGCAGAAGCTATTCTTAGCTAGTCAGCATTATCTACAGAAACAGACTGATTCACTTTGATTGCCACTCAGCAGGACTGAAGGTAGAAGTCATATGTAAATAGATGGGCTAGAAATGGATGCCTGTATTCATTAATCTTTCATTAGACTCAATCTCAAAATTACCCAAAGGTTTTACAAGGACTTTTCAAACTCTAATTTGGCCCCTGGCCTTTAAACAAAATGAAAGCTATTGATTGATGTTCTGGCCAGGATGCAAATGAGTCCATCAGTTCCTGAATCAGACTTTATTGGTTTAGATGCACTTTCTTATATCTGAACAGGAAAGCTACTTGGAAATGAAAATTTTTATAAAGCTTCATAGTAAGGCTAATGTTGTGTTAAATTAACTAATTAAGCTTCAGTAAAAGCAGAGACTTATTCTATTATTCCCAGAAATTTACAAAAATTTGATTTACTGTCCTTTAAACTGAGAAAAAACACAGCACAGTTTTTAAAGATAGGAAAATACATATTTTTCCTAAATAATTTTAAAATATTGTCTGTGTTCTGCAACCCTGAAAACCAGATTTCCGGATGCAATAGATCTTACATTGATATTCCTTATAGAATATGGAAAAATCTTTCATGGATTCATATGGATATGAATATGTATATATATTCATGAAAGATAAAGATCCATATATATGGATCTATATGGACCTATATGGATCATATCTTTCCATATTCTTTATGGATCCATACACCTTTCATCTCACCTGAATATCCCAGACACCAGAGGAGAGCTAGGATGCCCCTGAGAGTGTGGGGTTTTTGAACACTTTCAGGTGCCTGATTGCACAGAGAATCAGCCAGGGAAGGAAAGATGGGCTTAGAAGAACTCAGTATCAGAGATTATCTCTGAAGACCTGTGAGATTCAGTAACCGTGAATCCATATCTTCACACCTTGAAGTAATATTCTAATACCTAAGATGGTAGTAGTAATCAGGACCATAACTACATTTTCAGGTATCTTCAGTAATTTACTCCAGGGACTATGCTTGACAATTTAGACACAATGCCACCAATTTGCCCAAAGGTTATATGTGAGGCCAACTGCAGGCAGCACTATGGTATTTTAGGAAAATCATGGAGACACTTTGTGAGGTTAGGAGTCAATAAATACAGAAACTGGGTTATTATCAAAGATATGCACAATTACTTAATGTGTTTACATTTCACACATGCCCCTGTGTGTGACCTTGAGCTTTGCTTAAGCATGTAAGAAATGGATAAAAGTACCTTTTCATGACATGACTGAGCAACTCAGAACCTATTTCAAAGCTCAGTCTTATCAAGACTTTCAAAATATGGTGATGCTTCCTTACTACAGAACAGTTCAATTGGTCTATGGGGAAGTTGGAAGCCTTATCATCCCTCCAGCTGAAGCTACATCAATACGCTTTATGAAAGCAAAAGGATTAATGCCCTGCCTCCTGGAGAGTTCAAGAGAGAACATGATTTTGGAAGTGAGAAGATCTTCTGCAAGGAGAAAGTATTTATTGCTAGTACCTGTTGAAGACACTGACTGTGTTAGATCCAGGGACTTTCTGACATGGCTCCAGAAATGCCTGGTTCTTGTCAGAATTTACAACACTGGGCAAAGACTTGTCTTTCAGCTCCAGTCAATGTTACATTAAGTCCTGTGAGAGCATAATAAATCTATGAAGAAAAAAGGGCTTTGAATAAAACAATGAACAGAGTAATCCAGACATTATTTCTATTCTGACTTTCTCTTTCTTTTAACTCAAATGTGTTGCTTAAAAAGTAGTTGAACCTTATATAATAAAAAAATTGTTATTGACCTCAGTACCAAAGGCAAAGTTGAGGGGATCTGTAATGCACATTGTTAAGCCACAGACATGTCATTGGGTCAACCCTTGGCAGATCAAGCTCTACTTTATTAAGCATCTGTGAAAGTCTAACACAGTCCCTGAAAGTAATATACTTTTGGTCCAAAAACCATATATTTATCTCTGGCTGAAGTGTATTTTCCTGTGCCTGCCTTACAGTGGTGTTCTGGTTTGAGGTAAAATGAACCAATTTTCTGTTTTACAATTTTACTTTCTTAGCTAGGCCTCTTCTAACTAACTAAACCCTGAAATTAACAATGCATTGTTCAGAACTGTTTCGTCTTGCAGTGATAAGACCTGATTATACCAAGGAGTCGTATGCAGAGAGGCCCTTGCTTATACTTATTGCTAGAACAACCAAGATCAGGTAATTTTTGTCATTTGCCCCGTTGAAGGGTCAGAAGCAGAAAAGCGTAAAGGGGTCCCACCTGCAAGGAGGAACGGACAGGACAGGTGACCCAAAACTGACCACAGGGGTATTCCATCCCATCTGCGTCATGCCCCGTATAAAAGCTGATGGATCAAAGGGTCAGCTCTCCTTCTTCGATGGCTGACGTCCAAGGAGGACCCTGCCTGTTCGTCTGCCTTTGATCCCGATCTGAGCGTTCCTGACTCCAGATCTGGAATTCAGTTCATGCCCATCACCGAGTCCAGTTTGAGACTTTTCCTGAAGCCTGCTGGTGACACGGTCATCATCCTGGGAGCTTTATTCGGTTTTGTTTATACTGTATGCTTCCTTTTTCCTAAATTTCCTCTTTATTATTTATTAAATTATTGTTATTTATATTTTCATTAAAGTAGTTTAGTTTTTTTCTAAACTCTTGAATCTCTTTAATTTCTTCCTCTCCTCTCTTTTTCCCAAAGTGTGTGGGGGGGGACATCTGTCAATAAGGTTTTGGTAAATTTGGCTGAAACCACGAAAGTGGGTACACTTGTATAAGTTCAACTTGCAGTTGAAGTCATTCATCTTGCTCCAGCTTGGAATTCCAAGTCCCTCTTCCAACCTGTGTTGAAGAGAGGTTCTGATTAATGACAAGCTAATGACAAGTGAAAATTTCTTATAATCCTTCCTAAAGAAAGAAGAGTGTGAATTTGAGGAAAGAGCCAATGGGTACTACCTAAAATTCAACATGGGTAAATTAAAATCCCTGATCATAGGAGAGCCACTTGAAACCATACAGGCTAGGAAGTGATGACTGGCAAGTGGGCCTGCAGAAAACAGTCCTGGAACACTGGTGGGAAGCAAGATGAGCATGAGAAAGCAGTGTCCTGGCAGAAAAAGGGCCAGCAGCCTCCCAAGTCTGCCTTAAGAGAAGCAGAGCCAGTACACTGAGGACAGGGTTTATCCTTCTACTCAGCACTCTGTAGACCACAGTTAGAGTACCATGTCCAGTTTTAGGTGCCCCTGTACAAGACAGATATTGATAGACTGGACCACATTCAGTGGAAGGCCATGAAGATGGTGAGGTGCTGGAACATTTGTCCTGTGAAGAGAGGCTGAGGGAGCTGGGCTTGTCCAGACATGAAAAGAGATGGCCTTGAGCAGACCAAACAGCAGAACCCAACTCCTAACAGAAGGTGACCAGGAACACAGTTTGAGGCATAGTGGGGTGGGGCAGGAAGACAAGAAACAATAGGCATAAATTAAAACAAGGGTTTGTTAGAGTGGACGCAAACTTTTTCCCCATGAAGATAGTCCAGCACTGGAAGAAGTTCCCAGAAAGGCTTTGCAGTCCCTCTCCAGCCTTGGAGGTGTTGAAGACACAACTGGATAAAATCAGTATTTTCAAAATTGACCAAGAAATGAGAAAAGTTGTGTTGATTCAGCACTTTAAAAGGTCTTTGGCTTGAAATTTCTAAGAGAAGACAGTAGAGCTGGAGCAACACAGATAAGAACAACTATTGCTACTGCAATTCCAAAAGCCAGACTTGGAATCACTGTAATTTAACAAAGTCAGACATACACTAAAGGAATGTATGGGAACACAAAATACATAATGGTTGGTAATATACTGCTGGTGATATTAAAGTGCTTCAAACTTTTTATTTTCAGTTGCTGAAAATAAAGGATTTCACAAGGAACAAAAAAAAAAAAAAGTCTGCTGTTGGTGATATGTTATGAATACCATTGGGCTTATGGAACTCTATTTCTGTATATTAAAATAACTAAGTGGAAAAAAATCTTCATGACATGAAGCATGAGGTTTTTTTCCTACGTGCATCTGATATGCAGAGGTTAAATGTCAATATTTTAGGTTTTGGTAAGGTCTTATTTAACAGACAACTTATCTGAAGTCAGATGGATTTGTAAATTTTTGCCACCTGAAATTACTTTTCTTTGATTAAAAAAAAGTTCTGCTGAGCAGAACTGAGTGGTGGTATGAGTCTGACCCACTGTAAATATTAATGTGACCTAAACTGCTACCGTGAACTTTGGAGAACAAAAAAAAAAAAGTCTACCTCAAGCAAACATGTAGAGTGCTTATGAGATTATTTCTTTATTGTTTAACCCTCAGGTCTTACTACAAGAAAAAAATCACGGCTATAGAAACCGACTGTTGCTCATCATAGCTGTTAGATTTTTCTCAGAGAGAATGGCAGAAGCTGGTGGAGTTGGTCCCTGTCCTGAACCTGTCCCATGGATAGTTCTAGTTTTCAGAGCTGTCAAGCTGGCATCCTTCCACAGTACTCAAAATTCATTTTGGCTCCTGGGTGTGTTTTTCTGTTAATCAGCTGCCAATCCATTGTATAAATCTTTCCAGCCTATTTCATATAAAAGTTTCCAGTCTAGCAAAGCGGGGCTCTATAGGCTATTTCCAGACTTGCTGTCTCAGTTGTGTTGGCAGGATCCCAAGCTGTGGACACTGAGTGGCAGAAAGCCTGCTCACAAAAGGGAGTTAGGGGGAAGAAGAGGGGAAAACTGAAGTATGAGGTAGCTATTACCACTGCAGAAGAAGGAGGTAAATTTGAAGGAGTTGGCATAACCTTGAAAATGGTTAAGATTATCCGAAAACAAGGCAAAGCAAAGGAGTTTGGGATAACCAGTAGCCAAGGAAGGAGTTTTCAAGGTGCTAGTCCACCCTTCCTTCCCAGTAGAATCCAAGGGTGGAGGCAGTAATGCCACCATCTCCCTTAGCCCTGGAGGCTAATCCTTCTTTGGCAGTCAATTCCAGAACCACAGGCAAAGGGGAGCAAAGAGATCATTGCTTCCAGTACCGGAAATCTTAGCAATCTGTTGAATAGATTAGGTTAAATGCCTGTGCAGAATACACTGCAGAGTCTGAAGCCATAAATTCTTGCTTAGATTCTCTTAAATAACTCTATATAAACAGTCTGTTATAGCTCTGTAAGAATGGCCATCCCAAAATGTACAGGGTGGCAGACAGCTGCCTTTCACCCTCACATCTTCTGGACTTTCTATGATTAACAGGTTAGCATGTTTTGTTTGTTTGCTTAAAGTTTTATCTGTTTTAAGGAAATCAATCCCTCTCCTTTCCGGAATCAGCGTGCATAGTCTCTCACACACATCTGCACACACATGTGCTACCTCTGTTCCTTGGGAGTAGAGGTTGCATTGACTGCATATTCTCATTGCCACAGAACATAAAACTTGGGTGGTAAGCTAGGCAAAGTCATTTTCTGAATGCATTTTACAGGTGTGCATGTTCATACAATAAGATTTGGGCTATTTTTCATGTTCACATAATAAAAGTATTCATTTCAAACTTTCTGTAAAAAATAATCACTATGACGGAACACACAAAATTTCAGACTCAAAGCAATTTGCCTGAGGTGTGTGTAGGATACATCAGGCGAGGGTAGATGCAGAAGGATCATAGCAGCAAGCACACTCTGTCTTAGTGCACGACTTGCTCTTTGCAAATGGCACGTTGGCCATGCTGAAATTTCAGTGAATTTACAAATCTGTCAAGTGACCTCTGTCCAGTTTCAGCAGACCTTTGTTTAAACATATTGTTTCAGGAGATCTTTGTATATCACCTTGCAGCTACAGGTTTGGTTTTTTTTTCATTAAATCAAAGAAACCAACTGCATGTTATAGTTAAAGCAGAAGTATGGTATAAAAAATTATAAAGAGGAAAAGTTGCACAGACTGGAAAATTTTTCTAAATGAAGGAAAAGGAAACTTCTTACAATTGCATTGCATTTGTAACACGACAGCTGTATTCTCAGAGATAGTAAATATTACTCACAGGACACCACTTTGATGGCAGTTGAACAAATCAATGAGTTCAACAGAATTCAAGTTCTTTTCCCAAAACACAGAATACCTGTGCTTCTTTCTGTAACAAAGGTTTTAAATGATATTTCATTTACAAATTATTTTGAAGAAGTTTTTGTTGTTATTGTTGGATTTTTTTTCCCAAGAAGAAAAAAAAATATACCCTCTACATTTATCCAAACATCTTCTGGAGATTAGTCTCTGAGGTGGTTTTGCCGCTCTGTTGCTTGACAATCCAAGCAGAAGTTGTATTCAGCTAATGGAAAACAGGGACAATTTCCACTGATGAATCTTCTGTGTTAGATAAGGTTTAGTCTTGTCATGCAGGGAAAAAGAAAAACACTTCCTAGCAGTTAGCTTTTATTTTGCGTTGAGACCATAACCAATTTCCTTCTGCCGGTATTTGTAACTTCTTACCATTGGGTGCATATGCTTTGATTTACTTCATCCTATTTTTTGATACAGTGATCAAACATATTGACATTTATATTCAGAACATTTCTTGGAGTAAAAACTTCAAAATCTCTTTGTTAATACTATCTGTACACAAAAATCAAGTAAGAGTAACTTCAGACATGAACCTTAATGCTATAGATAAAGCAATTTAAAATAGAGAAGCCATAATTTGAAAACAGAAAATACAGCTTCAGGACTTGCACTGCCAAACTGAAACCCTGTTAGCCAAATGACACAGAATGCTGATATGGAACAAATTTGTCCTGGCTGTTCAAATTTTGTTTAAAAGTGTTGACAGATTATTGTTGTGCTAACAAGCTTTGTGCTGGATCAGGTATCGTATGTCCATGGCACTTCAGCTCTGTACTAGCTGAAGTTTTGCAAGTATAAAATGTAAAGCTGACACAAACTACAGTGGTTTTGCAGTTCAAATTCATATGGCTGAGCAATCCTACACCTAATCTGTCTGTAAATTTTAATTAAACTGAAAGCTACTCTGTTTAAGACATTTTTTCCTACTTAATTATTAGCATTAGCGTAATGAAAGTTGTTTAACAAAAATGGTATCTATAGAGACACAATTTTTGAACAGCTCAGTCTAAATAGCCAGTGTGTCTCCTGTATACTCTTCTAGATAGTAGTGTAGTGTCTGTTTCGTTTGACTGATCCTAACACAGCTGATTTTCTTGTGCCACACCTGGGTAAATCTCAGAAGCAGTTGCTGTGTTCAGTGAGACAGAGATGTCAACCGGAAAGTAAAATTTTGATCTGTGATTGAAGTGGAACAAATAATAAAACTCTGGAGTAAAAAAAAATATATCTTTTTTTTTTTTGCTTTTTCAGAATATTTGTAAGCAGATTAAGAAACTTTAATTTCATTATTTTTAATTATTTGAAATATATTAAAAAACATTCATTAGCACTGTGTTGTGAATATCAAAATTGCATAATTTCTGTGTTGTTGGTTATTTACACGACTCACATGTTAATGTCTTTTTCCTGATGGATTGATCTGTATAATCAAGTATCAAAAATCAAGGTGTAGAAATGAATAGAAATAATAAATAATAAGAAAACATTTTAGCTTAAATTTATCCTTTTTTTTTTCAAATACATTGTCTTAGAAAGGTTGATCCCTTGAATATTTTTTTTAAAATGAGCATGCTAAACACAGCTAAAGTGACATTTTCCTGAGTCAGTACTCACAGGATACAGAGAACACTCACAGAAGAGCTGATGATGCTGTGGAGGACTCTGCCAGCAAAACACATTTCATTGTCTTCTCAAAAGCTATATGCTCATTTTGACACCAGCAAGACAACACAGTCCCCTTTATAGTGGGCTAAATTAACAGGACAGAAATGTGCTTTATGAGTTCACATCGGGTAAGGAAGAATGTTGTTATTTCAACAATGAAAAAGAAATATATTAAACAGCTTATAAAACAGGCTGGTTTAAACATGAGGGCATGTCTAAAATTTGGAAAGCACAACTAAAAATGATGGGACACCTTGAGGTGAAAGCAAAATCATGTCATATGCCAGGCAACAGTCCACTAGCATCCATTGCAGCTATGAGTTGTGCAATACTCCTGTACTGCAGTTTCTTGCAACACAAGAGCAGGTACCATCTCACAAGTTGCTCCAATATGGAAATATAATATACCTAGAATATACCTTGTGGCTTTGTACATTACTTAATGCATTCACATCAGCTGAGGCAGACTCAAGGAAGGTTAAGTACTTAGACTGTGCTTGTCCTAAATTGTGTATCTCTTGAAAATGCCACTCAGAAACTGGCTTGCTCACTTTTTGTTAGCTGTCTCAAAAAGTTTACAAACTGGATACTTCATTCCTTGTGTTATGTTCTGGATAATTTTGCATGGTATTATTTCATGAAGAAATTGTATTGAGTATGTTGATATACTACTATGTATTGCTTGACTGAATTCTGGAGCTGAATCCAATTTACAGTTCTGTATCACAATTGAAAATATTTTCTATTCATTCTCATATACCCTGAGCATATGGTTACACGCGTTTCCTGTGCTTTTGATGAGTGCAGTGTAAGTGTCAGAGCTGCTTCGTTTCCTGCTCAACTATAGGACTGGGAACTACATACAGAAAATTTAAAAGTCTTATTCTATAACAGCACCAAGAATCTTGGGCTTGAAAACTCTATTCTTCACTCTTTCTAAAAGAGAATATGCATTTTTCTGTAAAGAACACACAGTGCTTTTCAAAAGTAAATAGGATCAGGGCCCAACTAAACTTTCTTTCATTTACTTCATCATTACAGCCTGCTGCCATGAATTTAAATCTCTATCAGACATTCAAGACTACAAAGAATGCAGAGTTTCACATGTCATTGGCTTTGGCTTGGACCAAAGCTCAGTATTAATTGAAGACTCTTGTCATGATCCTCCATGCAGAGAGAAAATGTATTTTGCAGTAGTTTAGTCAGAGGCGGATGCATTAAAACAGTAACAAATATAGAAAATACAGAAAATATAGGGGAAAAGTTATTCCACTGCCTCAATAAGGAAACCAACTTGCTTCCTTCTGTGCATATTGGGAAAAAACCCACCACACAACAAACCAAACACAACAAAACCCACCACCTTTGATTTACAAATACTTTTGTTGTTTGAGGCCATGAGTGATTTGTAAAGTATATGGAATTTGTGGTGTCTGAGATACTGACATGGGCTCTTCCAAGTATTAATTTCTGACACTAGTAATGAGTCTCATTATGAACCATTTATGCTGTTTTATGCAGTGAGTGGAAAGACTGTTGTTCCCAAGTATATAATGGAACACATACCTGAGTTTTAAGGGATGGTTAGTGACTTTTTTTATCATGGCATGAGAGTGATTTGGGGTAGGTGATTCTGCTTGCTAGATGGATATAGGGAAAATCCAGGAAGCATGAGTCCAGATGTGAAAATGATGATTTTGAGTCCAGCAAATGAAACACTAGAAATTGAAGCTATACGGATCATCTTTCTTTCCTCAGGTCACTTCTAGATATTTGAACAGATATGCCTGCATGATGGCTGGCTCCTCATTATGAACAAAAATATAAATGTTTGCTAGACACAATTTCTTATCGTGTCCTAAAGAAGAACACTTATGAAGATAACAAGCAAACCTTGGTGATGCAGTTACCATTCATAACCAGTTCTCGGTCTGAGACAAGAGGGGACTTCCAGAACTCTAAGAAAAAGATTATGCATCAGATTAGTTATGTCCATCAGTGGGTCAAGAATTCAAGATAAACAGGTGACTATCATGAGGGTAATGCCAAGTTCCCTTCATATCTAACAAAGAAGCCAACAACTTGCTGCCTGCCATTGACCATAGAAAGGAGGATGATAACTAAACCCCTTCTGTTAGTAGTTCATAGCCAGTCTATTTGGATTTGGAAGATCTACAGATGCATCTGGTTTTAGATAGTTCAGTGTCGTAAATATTTTTTCACACCATACTACCTACAGTTCACACAATTCGTATGTCATTGCTGGCTTTGTATGAACAGGATGGCTTGGCACTTATATGGTGCTTATACCAGGGCTTTTCATGCCTGAAAAGGCAGGTAAGCAGTAAGATTAAGCTGTGGACATTGTTACCTGACAACATCCAAAAAAAAGGAAATAATAGTGACTTGGACTGAAGCTAAATGTGACTAATAGGCCAAGTTCTACTTTTAGAGACTATGCCAACCCTCTCATAAGGAGAATTTTACTGCATTTATAAATTAAATACCCCAAACCAAAGATTTTTAGAAACTTTGACCTTTTTTATCCTTTTAATTACAGGTGTCCAGGCTAACAGAGCAAGGAGTAAAAGTAACATAATTCCCCTGTTCTGTAATGCACAAAACTTAGTTTGTTATTTGGACATTTTTTCTGCTCTGTCTACAGGCTATATCAGGTCTGAAACTTCAGCTCTTTTATTGAGGAAGATTTTGTATTTACTAGCACTTGCACACTTTAATATGCTCTCATCTATATGTCTGACTGAAAGATTATTATAGTTATTAAGTCTGGGTATGAAAATCTAGTACAAACAAGTTTGCATATGTTATTTGGATCCAGAAGCAAAACCACAAAATCTGAATAAACATTTGACTTCTACATCTGAATGACAGTTAAGGAGGTGAGTTTTTCTGTTTGTGAAGAAAGGTAAGCTTGATGCCAGTCTCAGAAAATTTTAGCTTTGAGTAGCATAAGCACAAATACTGGCTATTTGAAGCTTGAGCTATAAGGGCAATGCTAATTAATGCATTTCTCCTACACTTTTCATTTCAGCTTTCTTTTCCTGCATAGTCCCTAGTTACCCAGGGAAACAATTTAGACTACAGAAAAGTATTTGTCTTCTCCCTTCATGCAGAAGTATCAAGGAGAGAGCAGAGGAGTGCTCTGTATCGTAGAGCTCCTTGACTAGATGGTGCTTCATTCAAACCTGAAGATGTGGTAAGAGCACTGTGAGCACCATGACTGATGAGATTCTCACAAGTAGCTAATTCTAAAAGAGTGGGTATTTATAATACTTTGAGAATAAGCACAACATCAGTTTATTCTTAAAGAGGAGAATTACCTATGTTTTCCATCAAACATTATGCTTCAGGAAAAAGGAAGATTATGGTGGTTCACTTGAACATAGTGGAAGATCTCCAGCCGTTGAGATCAGGCTTGGAAAGATCACACAATGAACCATGATGATGTTATGGGGAAAGAAAAGTTACAGTATTTTTCCTAATTTAATTGATCTAAATAAAAGTTACTTCTGTATTACCTTTGAGACACATTTCAAAGCAGTATGATTTCTCTGCCTACTGAGCTTCAGGTCATTAGGAGTAAGAAATGTTTGTTTTCCTAGTGGGTATGTCAAAGAAATTGGTGCATGAAATATAGTGATTTGCCGTGGCAATCACTTTGAAAGTTGGAGTACTGTAGACCATTAGTCATCACAACCCTATGAGCATGTGACACTTAGCAGATTTACCCAAGAATGAGGTTTATACCTAGGAACTGTGAGGAGTAAATGATGGGTCTTGGATTCTGTCTAAAACCAAATGTGGAATTAAAAAGTTAAACCATTTTCCAATTTCTTTTTTGATGAAAACTTGTAGATACAGATTGTACTAATTGTATTTTTAGACTGGCTTTAAAATTCTTTTATTTTACTTATATTCTTTTATTATTATTATTATTATTCTGAACATAGTAAAGTTGAGAATATATACCTTTAAGAATCCTCCCACGCACCTTTTTACATATTAAATAAGAGGCAGTAGCAAGCTTTTTTAAAGTAATCTTTTGCAAATCCTCTTTAACACTATTTGACTTTTTTATTTTAAGTTCTTTCCTTTCAGTTAGTCTTTGGATAGCCATTGTTATATTTATGTCCAAAAAAGTATATGCTAATAGAAGCCATAAATTGTTGCTTATACATAATGTAGACATATGGCAAAACAAATGAAACTGTCTTTGCTTCTGCCTAATAAATGCCACCATAATGTTGCTGTTTATTTTCAAAGGAGAAGTTTGCCTCTTGTGTGATTTTTCTTTTCCACCCATGGGCCACGATTTCAGAGAACTTTACAGTTTTGGACTTCCTAGAATTTTGACAATGACCTTCATCAAGGAAAATGAAATGAGGAACTGATATTTCTTACATAAAAGAAAAAAAAATGTTTTCTTAGGCCATTTTAATGTGCTTTATGAAGGAGCAATTGGCAATACAAATGTACATTTCATTTGTGTTTTACAGTTCACCTTTATATAGCGTATCTTGCTAAAATGAAGAGGGCTGGACCAAATTCTTTCCTAGAGGTCAGACTATTTGGGGTGGCATGACTGGTCAACAGAGCTTTCCATCACAAAATTATGGGGTAAAGTGAGAAAACATGAAGAGATGAAGTAACCTGTATCATGCACAAGCCTTTTTAATTGTAAGCATTAAAAATACATTGTTTTAGAGAGTTCATCTGTGTTCCACTGAAACATTTACCTTACACAGAGAAAGGGTAGTCTAGAATTAGCTTTGCCAGTTCTTAATATCGGGAGCATAAGTGATATATAGGTTAGATGGCTAACCTACTTAAGTATTTTTTAAACTGTCTTTTTTTCTTCTAAAATATCTCATTTGCAATCTGCTTACATCTCTCTGTAGTAACTCTACTGTTGCATAAATAAAAATAAAGTGTTTGGATTTAATTATATCTCATAGTCACTACTGAAATGAGCAGGGTGTGTTTTATATAAAGAGTTTTACACAAGGAGAATGACGTGATTTAATTGAAAAATTTTAATATTTAAAAATATTATTTGTTATTTCTGGTATAAATCTGTTTGCTGTAGGGCAGAATTATGGATTATTCAAAGTGCATCTTGTCTTGGAGAAAAACCTAGATTAATACCAGGAAAGCAATTCTGTATAAAGATACTAACAGCAAAATACATTATTAATTATTTTTTTTTATTGTGACACTTCTCATCAGAAAAAAACCCAAAAACCTCAGACACCTAAGATTCTGGGAATTCATATATTTTTAATTGTCTTGCAGATCAAAAACATGACTAGACCTAGATACTGAAGTCTCATTTAGAGCCGAGTGCTTATGCACTGTCACTGTCTAGACAAAGCTCTTGCGGGGAGATGGGAGTCACCTCCCTAAAGAGACCTGCATGTGGCAATGCTGCTGCCACTCAGGAGCCCTGACCTTGCTTGGTTTCTAAATGCTCTGCGGTCTCTCAGCCTAATTGTTCTTGAAGTAGTGAAACTGATGTGTTCTATGTGACATGTGCAGGGAACTAATTGAATTTTTAAAATTAAATTTCTATAAGTACTGAATAGATATGCAGGGATTTATTTGCTTCCTTTCTTTTTAACATTTAATAGCATGTAATCATTGGTCATTTTTCTTGGCTTTGAGTATCTAATGATCAAATTCCACTGTGGCTATTTGGCTAACACAGAAATGGGGAAAATAACCTGTATAAAATCATTAATATAATTTTAGGGTCTTAAGTTAACAACAAATAATACAATTTGGAAACATTAGTATTTCCATAATCGGTGTGAAACCAATGGCAGGCACTGACGCCAACGGCACAACAGTCCCAAGATGTATAGATAATATTCCTGTCAATGCGCTTCCAAACTCTCCGAACACCTAGTTTTTATGTGCTTGCTCTTTGCCAGCAACAGGGGCAATACTCTGAGATGCAGTTAGCTGAAAATGTGTATCAGTTTAAAATGCTGATCATTTAAAAATCACTTCTTGATGATGTTAGCTGTGGTCTGAACAATTTTGTGGACAAGCTAGTAGCCACTGATGGCGCTTCAACCACTTTGCAATTTCAGGAAGCCACAGTGGTAAAACGACTGTTTTTTGTGACTTGAAACACAGTGAAACTGCCTGGTGGTGGTCACTGGGCAATCCCAGGACATGCAAAGCATGGGTTGGTCATAATCAAAAAGGCTTTCTGAACTTTCCTATCACTAGGAGAAAGGAAGTGCACGTCTTTTTCTTTTTTGCACCAGCTGAAACATTCCTCCATAAAGCTGCTCCCAAACTAATTGATCAGTCAACAGATGCAAATACTGGAATTACTACTAAAAGAAGATAGCCTAATGATAGTACCTTAATGAGAGCCTAAATAATTAACTCGGTGCTACGTATTCATGGAGTGGCTGTGGAAAACATTACTTTCTCGCTTTTGTAACAGTTAGAATGGCAGGCTATGAAGTTGCCACTGACTGAGACCATTCAAGTCCTGTCAATGTGATGAGAAGGGGAGAAAGTGTGAGAGTATCTTGTTGAAATCAGCCCCTTTGCTGCTGGTTTTATGATTTTTGGCAAACACATAGCTGTTTGCCAACTGTTTAAACACAGTAAAAAAATACAGCTCAAACAGTACTCAAACTATTTTGAAAAACTAGAAAGAAACTAGATGTGGACTTACTTGCCAGGAACAGCCAGTACAGGTCAACAGACAGAGGCTGAGACAGACAAAGAGTGGAGTTCAGGAAGGAAAGTGAAGAGAGAGGACAAAGGGAGGATGGCACAGAAAAGGGAAACTTGTGATACACCTTCAAGCCCAAATGCATGCTAAGAAATAAGCAGGTTTGGAGGAATATCTGTTCTCCTTCATGAAAACAAGGACGATAAAGGTCCCTGCCTCTTCAGCTGTCTCTTGGACCCTCTGCATATTTCCTCAAGGAAACTGGAATCAGACTTACATCCCTTTTCTGTTCTTGGAAACAAGAACTGAGGAATCTGCCACTGAAGGCATCCAAAGCCCTCTTCCTTTGCCCTGTCTGACCTCAGAAGGTTCAGTGGCTCCTACTTCTCTCTTCAGGCAGAGGCAGGTGAGGAAGGAGAGAGGGGAATGACTGCACCTTTACACTGCTCTTTGGGTGTTCACTGAGATTGGAAGCAGAGGCTGCTGTGAATGGAGTCTCGTACATTAAAATTGCCATGGCCCTTATGTCTGTTACCGTTGTAATGACATCTACAACATAGGTATATGATGTAAACTGTACTGGTTGCTAACAGGCCTGACAGGATCACAGATTGTAAACCCCTGGCCCCAGGCAGGGAGGATGAGGACCCACCAAGATGAATGGAGCCGTTTACAGCTCTCAGGGATGCATTGTTTATTCCTGTACTCAACTCCAAGAGGTGTTTTCATTTATAAGAAATCCCTGCCAAGAAGATTGGAGCACTTAACACCTACTGGAGAAGTTTTATTTAAGTGTTGTTTTCTTCCAGACTGGCTAGGTGCTCTGCAGTAGTACTAAGTACTTTGATTGCCTTAAAATGGGTACGACTCCTCATGGCATCTTCACGGAGAGAAGAGTGAGTTACTGAAACCTCTTCACCCTCATTTTCACGTGTTCGAGTCTCGCTTATCTTAACCATCTGGAAAGGCTCAAGATTCAGTGATGTAAATGAAATCTATGATAATAAAATCATTTTCTATTAAGCACTCAAGATAAAGAGACCTCCTTTTACTAATCTTTGACTTTAACAATTTAACAGGTAACAAATCCTTTTGAGGAAAAATTACAGCTTTTTGCTCTTGTTGTTAAGGATCAAACATTTATTTTCCATATGTCTTCACATTTGCACCTGAACAGGAGTTTACTGAATTAATGGTATGCTAATGAACCCTATTCATTAATATCACACGGAAAAGTAAAAAAACCAAACCAAAACAAAACAAAAAACCAACAATTGAGGGACTTTTTCTAATCACCCTGAAACCTGACTAATCTAGGACAAATTGTCCTCAGTTTCTAGACAGAATTTAGATAGTGACATTAAGTGGTATCAGTGCTTAAAATCTTTGCAGTACCAATCCCTAAATTTGTGCTAAAAGGACTTTTCTGGAACATCATCTTTGTGCGTTGTCACCCCATCAATATTCCTCACCCTGTGTTCACTACTTGATTAGCTGTAGAGTGATTCTCTCACTTTATGGTTTTTCAACTGTTGATCAATCTTTCTTTTCCTAGAGAGAATAATGGGTGCCAGATATATAACCTTTCTTCCTAAGCAACACAGGGCAGGAAGGTTCCAGTCAAATCTCAGGTGTCTTCTCAGCACCAGCAGCTCGTGAAGCTGACACAGTTAAGGTAGACCTGTACCTTTGCCTCTGCTTCTGCATCTACCCATTTGGTATTTTTTTAACATTTCCTTTCATAGTCTTTTCCAAATCCTCTGGAGATAATCCAAAGCAGGTCTTGGAAGACTTGCTCTCATGTGCTTGTGTTATCTACAACAGTCATTCCCACACTCCCTGGACTTAATTGATTCCAGGCTAAAGAAGTGTAATTACCTGCCTCCAGCTCCCTGATTTTTCTGAAAGCCACACATTTTCAGTATGTTAACACTTCCCTTGATGATGGCATCAGCTTTTGAAGTCAAGGTAAACGACACCGAGATGGGATCCTCTCTCTCCAGCTTGGCAACACAACTGCTGGCAAAGTGTAGACATATTTGTAACAGAGACTAAAGCAATGGGTAAGAAGATGAAGGGGGAACTTAACAATGTCATATGGCTTGGCTTTCTTTTTAAGAAGTGGAAACAAATAGGAGAAAATAACACAGAATTCATATGCCTGAAAAGATATTTAGAAGACATTTATATGAATAATCAACTCTTATTTCAACAGGAGCATGTAGGCTTTATAGGCACCTTTAGGTGTGGTAGACTAGATATTTGCTATATTTGCTATAATACCGATGTAATGAAGCTACGAAATTAGGAACATTAAGTCAAGTAGTGAAAGATCTCCTCCAGCCACTCCATTCTGCCAAGGCAGTCCATCATGTAGCTTTAAACTAAGGCCCACCTTATACACCCACTCATCACTGTTTTCTGGTTTTGTGTGTCTTCTGGGTTAGCAGTATTAGCACAGCAGCTGTGGCTTGTGCGGTTTCCTTTTAGAAGCAATATGGCTGCTCTGAGTGGCTTTGTTTAGTTGATGAAGGGGAGATGAGATCAAGCCAACTATGATCAAGTCTTGTATCTGTAAAGTGATAAAAATAATGTGTACATGCCTAACCTAAAATTAAGATGCCAGTGTATGTGGCAAAGGTGGGCTGGTTCCATTGGCTGCTGTTGTCCAAGTTTATCTTACATTATAAGCTGAATGTAGATGGTTATCGAACAGATTGGGGCCATCTAGCAGCACCAATCCCTCTGTTCACCTAGCAATGTCAGAACAAGGGGGCAGTTGCCTCTAAAAGCCACTTACAAATTAATCCACTCAACTGTTTTTATGCTTGTACATCTGGGGATGAGGCAGAATCAGCCATGACCTCACATAATCCTCCTTCTGTAGTGATACCCTTGCATAATACAGAAGTATATTGTGGCATAAGGGTCATATGTCACAACAGCACAGGGAGTCACAAGTGCCAAGGAGTCAAGGAGTCAAGGAGTTCTTAAACAAGTGCGACTGGCATGGAGCCTCACACATGGCCTTGTAAGAGACAGACTTGGGAAGCCCTAACCAAGGCTGTTCCCAGATGTAAGGTCACCGTCACACAACAGTGATGTTCCTGTGAGGTGATCCAATGGACAATCGTCACATTTGACCGTTAGATTATCAGAGTGGATGGTGTAACAACATAGTGTTGAGTTAGAAAGGAAATTATTTTCATATCTGAGCCAAGAAAAAATTTCCAGTAACAGCAGGAAGATTCAACTTGGATGACTACAAATTATTGCAAGTTAATAATGGCTAGGCAGAGGACCAGTGGAAATAGATGGTATTTGTTTTCAAAAGCATTCATCCCTCTCCCTTTATGCTTTGCCTGCTGTTTGTCTTCCTGGACTGCAAGTGCTTAGGAGCAAACCTGCACTTATTTCTTGGGATCAGTCATATTACTTACTTAATCAGTAGTTGCTAATAATAAATAATAATAATATCAAACATTAACAGCTTTTTATTCACGTCTGTATCTGTCTCTTGGTGAAATACTGCACTTGTTACTGCTGCATCTGACCATATGTTCACGGTGCAATCACTTTAATGTCTTCACAGCAGCAATACACCTGGGATGTGAAAGCTGTTAGCAAATCCCTTGTCTTGGGGCTGGAGACAAGAGAGAGAAGCTAAGAAAGCCAAGAGGTACACCGAATCACAGGGCATGGTGTAAAAATGGCCAAGAGAGTGAACCCTAGGCCAACAAACAGGCAGGGATAGAGCAAAACCTGGCAAGCTAGGTAACAGTGAGATTTTACAACATAGAACAAGCAACGGACATAATTCCCTTATCGGTCTAACAAGCCAACTCTTAATCTTGGCTTTGGCCAAATAGCAGACTGCAGCTCAGTATTCTTGATGGATACAGCAGCGTCCGTTACACTTTGGCAAGTACTTGGGGCCCATATGACATTCTGCCCAGGAAAAAAGTAATGAGATACACACCTCTTGCATGTTCTTACATAAAAATGATGAAGCAGGACGCTGATCTATGCAAAGGGCCGTTGAAAACAGGCAGTGCTTTGCAAGTCTTTGCACCTTGCTGTAATAATAAACAGTAATCAGTCGTTGTCATTTTTCTGCATTTTTCCTCCTGACTCTGGAGGAACATTACACCAGAGTGATCTGGTTTCATTAGCTTTCAAGAAGCTGCTGTAGTCACTTTCCTAGAAATGGCAAATGTACATTAAAATCAGATTTTTCTGAGCATTGTAACAAAGATTCAAGCAGGAATGCTTGTGTGAGTTCTAGTGCCTTTATCATTCACGAGACCAGACGACCCCAACGAAACCCAGAATGTGTGAAGCAATTTTTCCCGCTCACTATTCTTCACTTTCTAGTTTTAAGCCCATTCAATTTCATTAGTATTCCTTCACTGTGTTGTCAGTCTGCATTATGGTGGGGTTTTGGAAGGCCTTCAATAAAAGAATACTTGACTGCGCTACAACCCTCACCCTTTGTACCTCCGTACAGATCCCAACAGAATGAATTTCTAAATGCCTGCATGTTGCAGGAAACATGAATTCTTAATGAATCTTAGGATACAAGTCTAAACAGATGACAGTACTTTCCAATCTGCTACGGAAACAATATGTTTTAATTAAGTATAAGGTTTAATAAAATTCTCACTCCTTGTACAAAAATGAATGGTGATTAACAGACGGCTGACAAGCTAACTCTAATAATTTCTGATTAAATGCTTTTGTTTAGTGTTTTCAGTCACTCTCTACAGGGAATTAATTACTGGAAATGAAAAAAATGAAGGTTCATGCCAGTTAATATCTCTGAGAAAATGGAAGGTAATCAACTGTATAAATTACAGTGGCATATGCAGGCCAGCTTGTGGTCAAAATTTGTACAACATACCCCAGACAGTTTTTAAGTTGGTTAGACAGAAAATTGTGTGTGTGGAAAATCTGTCTCAACAAGCCACACCATAGTTTCAAGTAAACAGTGAGCAACCATATTCATAACAAGATGCTATTTGTGACTTTTCTTCAATTTATTATCTTTTTTAAATGACATTTACTTATTTACAGTGACCACTGCTATCGTAGGTTCAAAGTTTATGTTTACATGATCTTTTTTCATGCTTCAAATTGCTCTTTAAATAAACAAACCAGCTTCTAAGGGCAAATCTACATGGAAATATGCATGAGGAGAGGCTTCCACCAGAGGTTTAACATGAAGGATGCAAGTAGATGGGCAAGGACTGCTGTCAACATACTCCAACGAACTGCTTGCTGCAGTAGACACTCATCTACCTACCCAGATCAAGGCTTCATCTAGCCTTGCTGAGGCCATTCCAGCTAATGTTATAACAAGTACTCCAATAAATGTTCAGAAACATGCTTTGTACAAAACTAAAAAAAAAAAAAAAGTAGGAAAAGAACCTCTTTTTATTATCCATTGTCCTCAAAGATGTGCTAGTTTGAAAATTTAACTGGGAAAGTTTACTTGTCAATAAGCTTGAGTAGGCAATTCCTTAGCTGAAGTCTGTGGATATGGACTTTTTGCTCCTCTGAGTTGATTGCCAGTTAAACTGAGTTAGTTAGCAGTTTTGTAAATGTGAATCTAGATCTTTCATAACCAATTGAACCAGCTTTATGCCAACTTGAATTTCAGCAGCCACAATTGTAGTCCTCTAAAACAAATTCATGCCCTCCATACAAAGCGAAGGCTCATCTTTCCCTGCAGAAAGCCAGTACCAAGCCATTTGATGTCTCATTGCTATGCTGTTTTAAGTGTCTTCCATCCTAGTTTGTCTCCAGTTCCAATAAGCTTCGTACTGGCCACCTGCAGGAGCTGAGAGACAGCTTCATGTACCCCTCTGATAATCTTGTGTTTGTCCAGGGTTTTTTCAAGACTTTTTAATATTGCCTTGATGATCATCATTTATGGTGTTTGCTTGTAGTGAGCTTCATTGCAGAGGGCTTACTATAGCAGTCTGAAATATCAGTAAATTATATAGCCACGTGTACAAATTAAGTCTCATGTAATTCAAAATTTCTGTTAAATAAATTCAGAGTTTTCCAGTGGAACTGAAAAATCAGTCAGAAAGAGCACATAATTTCAGGTATTTTGGGTTCCTACCTACAGTTAAAGGTAAGAAAATATAATTAAATAATGATTTTATCCATAATAGGGATTCATTGGGCTCTAAATTTCCGATCACTTCTTAAACTCTTCTCTAGTAAATTTGACTGGGAGCTGGAATAGCAGAGACTTAAGAAAATATGGATTAGAATAAAGTGCAGAGACCTATTGTCTCAAATTCTGCTTTTGTTTTGTATTTTATGTTATACAGCATATAATAATTTATAATTATATTTAATTTGAGAATACAACTAAGTATGATAAACATATATATTCTTTTTTAGAGTTCTATAAAACAAAAGGAAGTTTCATAATAGCTTGGCTAAATGTTCAGTGTTGCCAACTGTATTATTTTGCTCTGAAATGGAGAAAATTTTCCTATAAGGTGATAGTAAAATGTAGGCAAAGGGTTGCTGCTGTTTGTATATTCACAAACAGCCAATAAAGTCTCTAAAGTGGGCGAGAAAGACCTTTGGCACCAGTGCAGGCTTTGCAATTTTGGATGCTAGCTTTTAAAATAGCATTGATGAATAAGAACATAATTTAGTAAAGAATATGAAAGCATGAAATATCTGTTCTGCAAGCATGACTCACGCATGTTCACCTTACCATCTATATCAGCAGGAGTTTGCCACACATCATAAAAGGAGTGGGATTGTGACCTTGGTTTGTGACATGAAAAATCTGTTCAGCAGAGGAAGAGGAAGAGAGGTATCAATTATTATCATCTTCGTTCTGAACACTACAGGAAGTTACGTGGGAAAAAAAGACTTCTAGTGAGTAACTGCTCTTTGTGGTATTAACAAAAATACCACCCAGGCCTCAGGTTTTGAGACTTTTATGTTCTAACTTTTCCTTCAAGTCACCTTGCCCTTGCTTTCCGAATAACTCATTTGTTACCTTACAGAGAGACGCAGTTCTGACGGCTGAAAGACAGAAGGGCTCCCTTTCTCCTCTCTCTACGCTGTTTCAGTGCTGCAGTAGAGGCTTTTCTTCACAACTTGAGGTTTTCTTCTTCATTTTCTCTTTAGGGCAGCCCTTCCTTTGTCACAAGCTAAGAGATAATCTTGTAGTTCTTACACAGGAAATGTTTCCCTTGAAATGATTGGGAGTTTTGGATGAGAACTGCAGAATTGAGCCCTATGCCACCAAGAGCACTTTGACTAGGAGTTGTCAGGGAAATGATGATACTCAGCTATTAGAGCTACTTGAGTGAATCACCACAACAAGCACTAGACTGGAGAATGGCATATCTTTAAAATGCATTCAAAATTCATGATTTGACCAAGGTTTCCAAGATAAATGGCTGAAGTTTTCCTTTAAGTATATTGAAATACTATATATTTATATTAAATTATGAGTAGTGTAGAAATATCCTAGAGATAACAATGGAACTCATGCCTGCTGAAGAGACTCAAAATGACAGAGAAATAGGGAAATCATAGATCTTGAGATAAAACAATAAATGCAATTATTGTCTCCCAGCTCATTTGTGTTTCCTTTTCTCACTACAACCTTTTTTTTCTTCATGCATAGCTGTAAAGTGTCATTATTTATTAGCTATTCTGAAATGTTTCATGTACAAATGAAATGTGCAAATGCAACCTCATTTGCAAATGTACCTGTGAAGCTGCTTAAAAAGTAGGGCATACTACTGAGATGCGTAAAAATATTCATTAATTAAGTTCTGATCTTTGTAAGATTTTGAGCTCTTCCGCTTCATCAGGAGGTGAGGTACTGTGTTCATTTCAATTAAGTGCTCGGCACCTGATTTGGAAAAAAAAAAGTGCCGCCCAAAATAATTTGTATGCAAGGAGGAAAATAGTAGGTTTTGTCAATATTGCTTGGAAAACCTTCATTACAGAAGGTATAAAATAGAAACTAGGGAGCCCATTTGATGGCAGAGACTAGAGAAAATTAAGTTTATTATTACACGTCCTTTTTTTCATCAGTAACACCTCTCTTCCCTCACATCCCAGTTCCAAATGGTTGTTCATATTCCCTTGCTTATGCTGGGTCGTTATCACAGAGAACAGTTTATTGATTTGAATACCAGTGCACCAGCAAAAGGAAGGGATGGCGTGAGGGAGGACCAGTTTAGCTGATGCTGGCTTTGAGAAAAGGTCAGGAGCCCAATAGCCTCACCATCATGAGAAAATCTGTCACTACTTCTATTGATTAGGTCAAATCTGCATTAAATAGTGTTTTGCCAGTAGCAAAAGGAGCACTGTCAATAAATTTTATATTGGTTCAGCAAGCAGAATAAATATTGTGGACTGAAAGCTCTTTCTGCTAACTCACGAGCATTAGGCTGATGAAATTCAAAGTATTTTTAAATCAGCTGTAAATTCTAAATCACATGTAAATTCATGTGTTTCATGAAAAATGTTTTTTTTTTTCTAAATATGATGATTTGATATTCTACTAGTCAGTCTACTCTGGTGTTCAGCTATCTTTACAGATTTAAAGCTCTTCCCTACCACAACTTAATCTGCCTTCCTGTAGATTAAGTTTGTTATCTGTTTAGGACTCTCTGCTTGGACAACAGACAAGTTACCTCTGGAAAGTTGAGGTTCGTAAAGCTTTTCTGTGTTGATGTAAATCTGTATATTGTAAACCTTTTGCTACTACAGAGGCATTAAAAAAAACCTTGCATGGATTCTGAATGCAGGAGCGTTTCTCCCCGATTAACGGACACTTTCTCATAGGATGATCTTGAAAGAGACTGCTCCTTTTTGTGATACAATTAGGTTTAGAAACTTTTGGTAAAGATAAAACCACCTGGGAGATCCCTACTCTAACGTTTTATAGCATATGTTTGTTTACACATTTATATGTTTTAACTGGGACAGACTGATATTTGAAGTTTATGTTTTTCTGTCCTAAAGCAAGGGAAGCAGAAAAGTGGAGAGACAAACTTCAACCCTGAAACCAGGCCATTCATAATGACCAAAATAGGTGTGGCAAGCAAATTTTTTTTTTATTTTAACAAAACAGCATTTTTTTTTTCAGTAGAACATATATATATATATATATATAAATAATAATAAAAACCAAGTAGCTATTACAAAGACAATGACTCACAAGATGATGAAACATTTTTTCAGAATTCTGCACAGAATGAAGCAATTCAGTTTTCAGTATAATTTTCTGTAATCTTTCATTATTCCTGATTGGGGTGTCAAACTGACTGCTGAATCATGAATAGTAAACAAAGAAGCATATTGATCCACAAGATGTTCTGTTGCCTATGACTTAATTGTAATTTGAAGATTTGCCACAGATTTACCTGAGAAAGAGTGCAAGTTAAAGTATGCATCTCACTAATTCTCTTACTGGACTAGTATAAGCAGCTTTTTACATAATGGTTTCTGTAGTCAATTAGCAGAGTATTAGCTATAACAGATAACATTCTTACTAAGACCATATTAATTAGAGCTTAAACACAGCTAATCTGAGACCTATATTGAATTTATATTATTATGTAAGCATAATGCTTCTGGAGGCAAGTCATTTTCCTCATGGCATTTTTTAAGAAAAAGGAAATCCTAGCATCTGAGATATAGATATGAAAATTTGTTCAGCTATTTGGAAACCACATAACATTTCTTAAAATTTGAGTTTTCCAGGCCATATTACAAATAATAGTAAGATTATGAGCCACAAAGGACACAAAAGATTGAACACCTTTCAAATTTATTGGAACAGAAGGAGTGGGATTGTTAGCTAAGAAAATCTCCACAGGAGTTTCATGGATTTATGTTACTGTTCCTCATTTTACCTTGTGTTAGACCCCCATTCTGGGGTTCTCTAGTGCAACTTCTCTTCAGCAAAAATAAAGCCTAGTGTGTCTCTATACCCCCATTTTTTATTGTTCCACATGAATCTATCAGTTTTGAGACAAACATTCTCTGAAATTAATTAGGAATCCTGTCTAAATACAGACTTAAATTTATTTTTAGTTGCATAGGTTATCACTTTGTTCAGCAGTTCTGCAATATAATCAAAGCTTGACGTGTCTCTGGTAATATGAGCTTCCTGAAGGAAACCCTTAGGCAAAAAATGTACCAAATTTTTAAATCACAGGTAATCATAAAACCCAGCAATTGCAAATTCGCAAACATAGCAAACTTCAGTACAATATAAAAAAAACCTCTGTGTATTGCAATGAAATTAAAATGTCACCATCTTGACTTCTTCCACCAACAGTAACATTGCTCCTGTTAGTAAAAAAAATCCACTAATAATAAGCTGATAGGGCCACAATGTTCTGTTATGTTGTCTAGTTACACTGCTGGGAATTACTGCCCATCTGTATGCCAGAAGACAAGTGCTTTACATTGTGACTGAAATGAAGTGGAAGAATGAGCACTAATACCATCATAAATGCTCATACCAAGAGTTGTGGAAGTGACGAGGGGCTCACTAGGCAGGATACGTCTGTAACTTCAGATGCAGAGTTGACAACCTTTTGAATTCATACTCCCCACCCCCTTTTTTATTGAAAAAACTATTTTCATATTTGCAGTATTTTTTTTTCTCCTTATTTTTTTCCCCTTCTTTTTTGTAACGGTAACCTTTTGGTCACTGTGCATATATAATATTTAAGCATTAGCCTTATTCTTCCATATCTAAAGCTGTCAGTCAGCAGTGTTTTAAAAAATCTCTCTTCCCAATTTATGCGTCATTATTTTTGGAACATATACTTTAATCTCACCAACAGAGGTCAGTAAATGACTGAAAGAGAACCATCAGCGTTTGGTGAGAACACACCCTCATCAATCTTTCTAACATCTTTCTGATGGTTTTGTTCAAAGGGCTCTTGTTCGGCTGCTTCAGAAAATACAAGCTCAGTTAGCTAACAAAAAAAGGCAAGTGTATGCTTAAGCACACAGGAGAATGAAATTTACTAAGGGGATGAATTACACAAAATATTACATTATTATAGATCTTTTAGCATTAGAAGATATTTGAAATACCTGCTATCGAGCCAGACTTTTTTATTTTAACAAAATACATGCATAGGTATGATCATCGCCAAATCAACTTGTCAAGGTTAAAACAGGCTGGGATATGAACGGCAGTACTTTGAATGACCTGCAGAATTCCACTTTTCAAGCTTTGTGCTGTTGAAAACCAAACTACAAAGAGGAGCATCCCAGAGAAGTAACATTTAACGATATTAAAATAACAGAAGTGCAGGAGAAACCAAGAGCTGTCACCGACATGTTCATTTTGACAGTAACAGCTAATGGAACTATATTAACACATCATTTCCCAACTTTCAGCTGTAATGAAAAGCTATTTTTACAAATCATTACTTTCGGTATATGGTGTTTCAGCCACGTGGCTTCTATTAGCGTTCAGGGGAGTTTCACAACCAAAGCTGCCTGCGCAGTTCTGAAAGTGTACCTTTTATGTCGAGCTAATCCCAGAGGGGAGTCAGCACTCGTGCCTGTGTCCTTTTGACCTTTATCCTTTTAATGCATTTTGCCTCAGTAGCAAAAGGTGAAACCCTCCTTTTTATGTTGCAAAACAGACCGCTTCAACAGCGTTTCTCTATGAAGCCAAGGAAAGTAACATACGCTCCTGTGGAAATGTCGAAAGTCCCTAGTTCAGCAACCAACAATAGCTTGACAAACGTATTTTTAGCATCGCTTTTCGGGTAGCCCTTTGAAGCTCACCCGCGCAGCCTCGCTACCACTCCTCTCAACAGCTGCGAGCATGCGAAGCCACTGGAGTGGAAGATGTTAATTATCATCAGCTACTGGAATTTCTCCAGGGACTACTTGCGGTTAGAAACACACTTCCCCAAAGAACTGCACCAGGCGCTGGGATCATCTCTCCTGTAGCTTATCGGAGTCCCTCCTCTTAAGCAAGAGATAATCGATTTAAACTCCCAATCTTCACTTTTAAGCATTCTTCTCTCGGGATGTGATTGTGTGGTTTTCCTAAGCAATCTCAACTGTAAAATCTTTTATTTCTGTGAATAGAGTGCCAACAATAGGCATTTTCATGTGTGTGTGAGTTTCCCATGGACTAGGTTTAGCACACGCACAGATTTTAGTTAAGAACTGAAGAAACAAGTCTAAAATGAAAAAAGACCAAAACCAGAAAACAAACAGATCAATGGACACAACTACGTTTGCGTTTTTTTTTTTCCCCCAGAAAGGTCAAACTTCCTTTTTTTGTGGCCAAGAAAAAGCTACACACCTTCCCCCCATGTCATCAGAACACTGCACACGCACACAAAAATGGTCTTTCCCTTTCTGCTTTACCTCCTGCTATTCAGTGGCATTTTGAGTCTAAACTCGTTAGCATCAGGAGCTTGATGTGATGTCAGCAAGTGAGATATTCCCCACAGGGAACCAAAATAATAGTAGATGAGCTGGCAGAAAGATCCCCAGAAAGGGAAATAACACAAAACCAACAGATTCTAAGCCTAGACCTTTGCTTGACTACTACAAAGCATCTTTAGTGACTGAACACATCCTTAAATGTACCTTGTAGATCCCTCTGTGGCAGTTAAACCCAGTAATCACTGCCACCCCCACAAAAAGACCAAGTCGGGTCAAACACGGCTGCAGAGAAATCAGGAGGAAGGCAGTAACCTGCAGGACTCGACTCCCAATGTACCAAGACAAATGCCGGGGACATCTCTCTTGCCCTTTGCTGTGGATGAGAAGGGCACGTGGCCTCTTATGAAGTGACACATCAGTCTTTTCTTGATAATCTAAGGAAGCTGAAGGAAAGCAGGCACCCTGCTCTCCAAGAATGTTGCCTGTTTCCTGCAAGGGCACAGGAAATCCCCTTCCACCCCCAGGAGGAAGGAGTAAGGAGGAGGAAGGAAACTGAACGTAACGGAAAATAAACACGTCAAGTGCAAAAACAGTAACCACCAGTGAGTACAAAAATCCTTCCTTATTATGCTTAAGGACAATGAGTACAGTGGTATTTTGGTTAGTGTTTACAGAGTTAAAACCCCCACAATTACAGCCCCACTCCCCTCGATGTAGGCCATTAGCACTGCTGCGTTGTACACCTTTTCCAGTTCAATTTCAAAGATCAAGGAGTAGATACAGTCAAGATGAGGGATTGTTTTATTCTTCCAAAGTGGTCACTGCCTAATGGCACAGACCTATTAGCTCCAGGTGAGCTTCTGCAGACCTTTACAAGCTCAAGAACCTAACAGAATACCTTTTCCCCAGCTGGCATCAAGAGTAACAGTGAAGATCAAAGTGAGCACACGAACACAGTACTGTTATATACAAAAAAAGTTTAATTGAAATACCTGTATAAAAAATATGATCTCCATACATTTCACACTGTTAAACAGAAGAAAGAAATCCAAATCCAAGCTGCATAAATGCAACCAGATCACAGAAACACAGCTATTAAAATAAATTAAGGTTTATGACTCTGCCACTCTACCTTCCAGAGCCAATGCACGGAGACTGTACAATGTCAATAATTTAAAACCCTTCCAAACAGCATTACTTTACATTTCTGGTAAAATAATACCAGACAAAAGGCATACTGACTAACTTTAAAAAGTCATTCTATTTCCCTTAAATTAGACTTTGTACAACAATTTTCCATCTTCCAACAAAAACTTGTAAGGTCAGAAAATTTTTTTCTTTTTTTTCTTTTTTTTTTTTTTAAACAAAAGTTGACAGGAATGCAGAAAAAAAGTGCCATGGGCAAACCACTAGAATTCCCATGGGGAGGAGGAGGGAAAAAGCACAGTGTTGAATAACTATAACCAAATAAATTAACCAAATAAATAGCCACAGCTGAAACCTGTGGGAGGTCTTCTAAACTCCAAACAATAAATAACTGTATAGTACATGGGAAAAACCAAGTTTACATAAACACATTATACAGGTATGGAAAAAAAGTAAAGTCCTTGAATATTGCATTGATTGTGCATTCAACATGCCCATACATACTTTAAGACTCGCAGGGTGACAAAAGGCCAGGGGGAGTTGAGAAAGGGGCTTCTCATGCCCAGTGGTAGAGATGATAAAAGGAAACATGAATAAACTTTCTGATAGAAAAGCTGATATACCTGTTCATATTTCTGTGCAGGCTAGAGGAAATATTTTGAGCAGCAGAGGTGGGTTGGATTTGGACAGGGCCAGGGGGCAGGAGTGAAATGTCTGTGTTCAAGTATTCCATCACCAGTGGATGGGACTACTTCATTCAATCACCGAACATGTTCTCCAATGCATCATAGGAGCTGCTTCCTCCAGCACTGAGTCTAAAGGGAGCAAATTCCTATAATGAACTGGATCTTCTTTGGACATACACAGCTCAAAAAAGAAAGTCCCACTGAAGCAGCTTTCAAAAAGGCACTCAAAAGCAAATAAAATCTAGTCCAGGCTCTATGAGAGCAAAAAAGTTTACCATGTATTCAAGAGGTCACTGCTTTCTTAATAAGGTCAGTCTTTGACTAAGTACTGGCCTGCAACTCCCAAACATCAGCGTTTCCAAAGGAAATCTCTCATTCCAAAGCAGAAACCAGCAAAGGGGGAAAATAAAATCAAGTCCCTCAGACAAAGATTCAACTACAGAATAATGAATGCATTTTTCTAGCCCCTTCTACGTATTGGCAGCAGCACTGTGGTCTTTCTGCTTGTAGCTCCCCTCCCAGTGCGAGGTCCTTAGTAATTCACAGACTCTCATTACTTGAACTTGTGCTAGATACATCAGTATCAAGGGTCCGTAGCCTTATGTCACAGTCCTCAGACTTCACTACTTCAGATTTGTGCATCCATTGATGGTCGAAAATTTGCTCAAGTGTTGGTCTGTCTGAAGGCCTCAGTGAAAGGCACCATTTGATCAGCTGCTGACATTCTGTAACAAACAAAAAATAAATTTTAGACTAAAAAAGTAAAAAGGCAACTGTAAGAAATATCCCTTCCCTACCTGTACAGACTGAAATGTACAGAATACCCAGGAAAAAAAAAAAAAAAGCCCGCTTGACCTCTATGCAACTTACCAGGTGAGATTCTTCTCCTGAAGTATAATCGTCCCCTCAAGATTTCTTCATCTTGCTCAAAAGGGATGTCTCCACAAACCATATCATACAGCAGAACTCCCAGAGACCATACTGTTGCTGACCTCCCATGGTATCTGTGGTACCTGATCCACTCTGGAGGGCTGTATACTCTCGTGCCTAAAAGCAGAAAAGGACAAAAAAAAAAAAAAAAAAATTAAGTAAAGGTTTAAAGTGTTTCCCCATTGTTCAACATAATTTGAAATTTACACAAAACAACAACAAAAAAAAGGTTTAAATTTCTTATGGGCCAAAGGCATTATTGGTGTAATTTGAGGTCATCTGCGGGGTTACACCATCCAGAGGGCTGGCCCATACGTCCGGTGGTGCTGTTTTGTTGCAGGGAACAACCCATCCCCATCAGCTGACTGTTTACCCAGGCCAGCTCCCTTTCACTGACCACGTGGCGTCTGCAGCATCACACCAAAAATAGACACAAAAGGACAAAGGGGGCTGGCGGGGAGGAGGAGGGAGGGCAGCGAGAAGGTGAAACTCAGGTCCGCCCGTCTTACACAGGGCTAATCTGCTTTATCCAATTCTGCAGGACAGTAAACAAAACAGGGCCGCTTACGATTTCCACGTTTTGGTTTATTTTTTTTTTTTTTAACCCCGTTCCCCCTGCTCTTCCCCCACACCTCCTCCTTTTCCCCTCCTTCCGCGCGCTTCTCTGCGGCAGCTTTTTTCCCCCGCTCCCCCTCCTCCTCCGGGTGCCCGCGGGCTCCTTGGATACCAAACAAAACCGGGAATTCGGGATGCCGAGGGTCACGTGCGGCGGGGACTCGGGTTTCACAACAAACAGATGTGNGGCGGGGGGGGGCGGCGGGAGAAGGAGTCCCCCCTTTGCATCAGTCACGCTCAAAAGGACGGGGAAAAGCCTCCCTCCTGTCATACGCAGGATTATTTCCACCTTTTCCGTGCCTACAGGGTCGAGCCCGGCCCTGAAGGCAGCATCGTGTCATTTTGGAGAGAGCGTATTTATCCCCGTTCGCTTTAAAAAAAAAAAAAAAAAAAAANCCTTCCGCGCGCTTCTCTGCGGCAGCTTTTTTCCCCCGCTCCCCCTCCTCCTCCGGGTGCCCGCGGGCTCCTTGGATACCAAACAAAACCGGGAATTCGGGATGCCGAGGGTCACGTGCGGCGGGGACTCGGGTTTCACAACAAACAGATGTGAGTGCGGCAGCTGGGGGCGGGGGGGGGGGGCGGG